>JASSUY010029471.1:0-29399 GCA_032466535.1 Forpus xanthops
CCCCCACCACATTTTTTGTACGCATGCGAGGAACTTTTGGGAAAATGATGTAATCCATATGTAGTCTCATGAATATGCATGTGTGCTTGGCAGCTATATAAGGACTGCTTGTGTAGCAATAAGTGGATGCATGTTAGGAGGAGTTATCCCCCATGTCTCCCGGTGCCATAATAAAGAATACCTCCTTGTCAAGTACAAAAATTCGTTGCCAAGTTTGTTACTGGAGTTTTCTTCTAATCAAAGCCACATATTGATTTCAGGTCTCTTTTTCCACATGATAGATATAATATTGCCAGAATTTCTGCCTCCTTGCTCTTTACAGTCAAAGTCTGTGTTCCTTAGTCCCATTTATTCTGGCATTTTACATCTTCCAGCCCACTCATCAGAAAGAAGCAATCCATTTCTCTGAAAGGTTTAAATCTTGTCCTGGTTAGTGCCTTAGGCTTTCTTATATTGAACGTTTCAGTGTGTTTCACTAACTCTTTGGGTGATGGCAAAGCATAGTGATCACCTTCCTGCCTTTCAGAGTGAGGTTATAATGGATAAACCCTGGAATTACTGAAACTGCTATGCCTGATCACAGTTGGTCAAGGAGGCTGATATGTTCAACTCTCCTTGTGCTTTTATTGCACAGAATAAGATAAATCATGTAAGGCTCGTGAATTTCTTGGACAAGTCTGTTGAATAGTTAACTCTTGCCAGTGAACTCCTTAACTTTCTCACCTATTCACAGCTATTAAAGAGAAGTAAACACATGGGTGTTCAAAGGCTTTCCTTTCCCTCTGTGGCTCTTCCCATGTTGTTCCTAACTGAAGATGAAAAGGAGAAGTCAAAGATTGCTCTGTCCCAACATGAATTCCAGCTAATGAAATAATTATCCGACAATGTGGCTGAGTATGGAGTGATTGTAAAAGCAAGCTGCTTGGCAATGTGCCTCGGGGCGAGCTGCTTCCGTGATGTTTCCACACCTTCACCCAGGGAAAAGCTCAGCAGGAGTCATAGGATTATGAAACACAGCATGTTTTGGAAGTCCCATCACTGGGCTTTGCACAGAATGGTGCTCATATGTGCTTTTCAAGCCTGCAGTTTGTTTTCCAAATCTGCAAAGTCCTGGGGATAGCCAGCACTCCATCTTCTTCAGCAGGTAAATTAAAATTCCATTTAAATGCTTAGCCTGTCTCATATATCACATCTCCAAATCCAGTAGTGTTTTGGCAGTCTCTGAATGAATGTCTAGGATAGAGACTGAGCTATTCCCTTGTACGCTTTAACAATGAATCACTTCAGAGCAAGGCAGAGAATTGATGGCAAGGGATGCCTATGCAAGCCCTGCCAGCACATCACATATTTTCTCTTAGGACTGACAGTCTAAAAACTGTCTCCAGGCACAGTAGCATCAAATTGGAAAGAATAGACTAAGAGGCAGCCCAAATGTCACCTGACTGTTCATCAGACCCATGTACTTGTCCCCTTTTTGATGTGATCAATTGTCACCTCTGTTTTAGGCAACAGGAGAGATGTAGTAGAGGAGAACGTCCTGATCTTACTGCAGGCTTCCTGAAGGCACATTTATAACAATGAAGAGTGAACTGAGCAGGGATAAGTGTGCTGTTAGTGTATGAATTCTGAAAGGCTAATAAATCACAGCACCACAAGCCAGGCAAACTGTTTATTAGACATGCAAATCCCTTAGACAATGCTATAAAAGCATAGGATACTTGGCAAATGCTGTATCTCTTGTCTGAAGAAGCTTGCAGCTGCAAGTTGTGAGGAAAATGTTTTGCAACTCCAGGGAAAGAATTGTCCCTTAGAAATGGAAGACTATAATCACAGAGGGAGAGAATAATGTAGCTTGACCTATCAGGAATTCAGGCTCCCAGATTTGAAAAATAGGGATTGAAACAAAAACTGACAGGTCTGCATAAAACTTGGCTCTGATTACATCAGTCTCTGTGCATGGCTTTGTAAGATGTAAACAAAATATTAAAAACCAGTAGGGTAAGAGGCACAGTGGTGTTACATGGTCCAGGGCTTGACTATACAGAAACCATTTCAGTTTGATTGCTCTGGTATTTTTTCCAGCACAACTCTAAATGCCATCCCTGGCAGTGTTCAAGGCCAGGCTGGACAGGGCTTTGAGCAACCTGGTCTAGTGGGAGGTGCCCATGACAGGGCGGTTGGAAATGGGTGGTGTTTAAGGTCCCTTCCAAGATGATTCTACAACATTATTAAAAAGATAGGCTTGGTAAACAGTATCTCGGAAAAGCCTCAATTTGTCTGCACAGAGCTTGGCAACACTATTGATCTCATATTCCCTCCCCCCCCATCTTTGAGTAAGAGGCTATGTCAGAGTACTCCAGCTGGCTGCAGCTGCTGTGGGGCTAGGGTGCTGCTCCTCACCCAGCCCCAGCCCCTGCCCATGGCTCTCCATGGTGCTGCTGCTGTAGCTGGAGCCCTGACCCCTGCGAGGCAGCTGTGGGGACCTGGGTGATGGCTGTAGCTGCTCGGATGGAGCTGGATGTGCATCGTTGACAGCCCAACTGACAGCTTATGTTCAGCACAAGTGGTTCTAGTAGATGTCAGCCTCCTGAAGCATTGTCTATCCAAAATACTCTGAAAAAAAAAAACCAAAAAACACCCCAGCTTGTAAAATATAATTGATCTATGTGGGGTGGGGGAAAAGCAAGTAGGTTTCTGACCTGCAGTCCCTTGACCAGGCTGCTTGATGCTGTGAAAAAATCACTCAGGTTGGTGCTTCCAATTGCTATTAGGAAAATGCATCTCCCTGCATAACCTCATGTGGTTCATTTTGAACCCAAAATACACCACTAGATGGGTCATTAATCTTATTCGGTGTGACTGCTCCTGTCCCTCAGTTTCCTGTGTACCTGCTCTGTTAGTGGGTTTTAAATCTTCTGGAAATAACTGCAGGGAGCAGTATACTAGCTTCAGTAGAGCAATAATTTGGTATATTATGAAGAATCCCACACTTTTGTGAGGCACACTGGATATAACAAGAGGGCATCTGCTGTAGTTCTTTCCCCAGCTTGAAAATTTTAGAGGGTATGTATGGCAAATCAGAGCTTGAAAGTGCTTTTTTTTTAAAGAATTAAGCCATTCTTAAACTCCTTCTGTCTCCTTTTTTTCCCCAAGTTGCAAAAGTTTTTTTTTAAAAAAGGCCTGAAGCCATTCTGAGATAACAAAACGCTGGTTGATAAAAATGAAAAAATCACGGTTTCCCTCTGCCTGTATGTTTGTCTACAAAGAAAAACATCCGTTACTAATGAGTGATGAAAGATGAACCTGAAATGAAACAGCACATTTCTATTGAAGATCCAGGTGGGCCGGAAGATCTGTTTAACGTACCCAGCAATAAAGGTATTCATTGTCTCTACACTCAAATATTGACGTAATACATTCTCCTTTAGTCTTCTAGGTTCTAGAAATACCAACATGAAAGTCAATACTTAGCACTGAGTTTTTAAAGGAGCTCCGCATCTTGATCGGGCTCATTGTCTTCTCTTTCTCAGACTTGATGAAGGCTGCTCAGATGCTGTTGACCTTACTGAAGAGCCCCCAAGGAAACGCTAGGCCTCATGTCAGTGCAATCATCCCTTCCAGTGTTCAGCACAGTAAGAGAGCTATGCTACTTATTTAGGCTTTCACATATGAACTTAGTGTGAGATGCTCATTAATTTCATTCATGCTGGCACCATATCCTTCCAGTCCCAGCAGAACACCAGCTGAGGGGCTGTAGTGGAGGTCCAGCCCATGAGTGAATCCAGGAAGCAGAGCAGGCTGGTAGGTTCAGAGCCACAGGCAGAGCCTCAGGGCTGCATCTGCTGATAGCAGCCAGACCACTCAGCAGAGCTGCTGGATTTTTGTGACAAGAGGGTGTAAAAGCCCTCTTTGGGATCATTGTTCCTACAGGGAAGCTGTACAATTTGCCAGGTAAGTTCAGGGCACAGCACTACAGAGAACAATGAGGCAGCTAAGCTAGGTGTCTGCCCTGTGCGATTCCTCTGGACAAAGCAATTAGTGCAAGGTGTACACCTCAAAGAGTGGTTCACACTTGTTTTTCCTTCTATTTCCCAATAGATGATGAGAAATTCATGCTGTGGTCAACCCTAATGCTATATACCCTGGCCAAAACAGTGACCCTTGTCACTGCTAATGCTAGGAAGCTGTACAAAATGATGACTTAATGCCTAGCGGGGGTATTGCAAACACGAAGTTCAACGATTACACGGATGCCATACCAGTTACAGTACTATGATCTAATGGAAGATACAGTCCTTTCAAAAACAGAAGACACTTCAGAGGAAAACTGAACTGAGAATTTAGCTTTGAATTTAACCAAAATGCTCAATAAACAGAAAGAAACATTTCTGCACATTGTATGAAGCAAGAACAGGCTCAACAAGCAAACGAATGAGAGCAGGGCAGCTTTGTGGCGGGTGACAGCTGAGAACTGCACAGGGCCCGGGCCAGCACATTGTGTGCAGAGAAGGTTTCAAAACAAATAGGATCAGCATTTTTTTCCTTCAACAAAACTGTTGCAGCCTATTAGCTTTGCTGTAGTCATGCTTTTTGTCACTTCTTTGTCTTCATTCACTAAAATGCACACTAGAGATGATGTTAGGGAATAGGAACCAGTTTTCAAGACGAAATTCTGCCTTAACATTGTTTGTATAAACGTTTACTGTAAGTACCTTTTAGGATCTCAAAACAAACTTAACTTCTACAAATCTTGTCTTTAAAATAAAAAGGAATTAAAGCCAAAGCATTAGAATTGGTTTTGCAAACCAGAGCTTAACATTTCTTCTCTTGAAACTGAAAATTGGCAGAAAATATAAATTAATTCTTAACATATTAAATTCTCTATGTAGCATAAGTGAACCAGCAGGCACATAAAGGTGTGACTATCTAATGCTGAAAGGAGTGTATATAGAAGATAATTTATAAGCAAATGGACCATTCAGGTTTCTTAAAACATTAGACCAATTAGGAAAATTTAATTCTTCCTGCTACATTTAACTCTTAGTATTCACAAAAAAGAAGCAAAATCTAAATTAATCATTTGTACTTTCATCTAGTTTTTCGTTGTTGCTGGTGTAGCAGGACTTTGAAACCCCAGACATGAACTACTTTTATGAGGTGCTGTTCAAGTGAGGAGAATCCATCCTTGAACAGAATAGTTGGAAATCTCAGTGCTGACATTAAGCAGAGACTGGACAGAGCACTGGTGTTACAGGACTGGAAACAGGGGTTGACAAGGCAAGGAAACAATAAAAGAACAATTTCTGCTGAAAAGCAGTGCTCTAGAAACAGGTAGAATTAGAAGCACTACAGTGAGTTACCTATTAACCCATATGCATATATTAACCCAAGGACTGGCTTTCAATGGTCTTGAGGATGTTGAAAATGCAGGGAAGCATCTGAGATTATGCTCATGTGACCAACTGGAACCAAAAGATAATGCAAGAAGTTGTCACCTGGACAGGGGAACGTGTACAATCATATGACTGAGAGCATCGTCCAGAATGTTTTTAAATGCTGCACAGATGCTTCTTTGTATCATATCTCTTTTTATGAATAAATGCTTACTCTATAGGACTGTTGGTCTTTCTCTGAGATCAGAGAAGGCTGTCATGGCCTCTCAGGCCCATTATGGTGGTGTTAGACCTTCCAAGACTACAGATGGAGGAACAAAGATATGTGAGATTGGTGTTCTTCTTTGATTATCGGTGGAGTAAAATAACTGATAAATACACATCAGTAGTTTCTTTTATCCCATGCACTCTATGCTTTCTACAGATTTGTATTTGATGGAAAACATTTGAGATGGGCAAATAATTTTTGCAGGGAAGCTTTGGAACATTTTGGCCATTATTTTAATAGCATATCTTGGAATGTATGTTGATGACTCCCTTGAGTGCACTTATTATTCACTCAGTACATTCCCGTGGATCAGTTGTTTGTAGCCAGTATTCATACTCCTGTGCCACCAATGACAAGATGTTATTGTGAATCTTGTTAAAATGTGATTTGCATAAGTCTTCAACTGAAGAAATCAAATGAATGTAAGAAAGATGCTTACCATTCAGTAAAACCCTGCAGTTCTCCCAGCTGTGGAAGAAATATTTTTAAAGGACCTGTAAGGGGTTAGGAACAAAAAGAAATTAAAGGTCCAAATACCTTTCCTAAAATATTTTGAGATTTGGAAGTCATGATTCAATATTTAAGCCAATATTTAGTATTTAAAACAATACAGATTTTAAAATCTGCTTTTACTTACTGGGTTTTGCACTTCGTATGTTAGTACAGAAAATGGTAGTACTCATAACATTTGGAAGTGTGAGTCTTTACCTGAAAGGTAACCAAAGATGGCAAAAAATATTTCAGCAAATGTCAGAATAATGTTCTTATCTGCTTTATGAAAATTATTTACAGTGTTTGTTTAAAAGATATTTGGCCTAAAAATGTTATTCTGTTACATCAAAAAGTTCTGAAACTGTGTTAAGTTGGTCACTCAGAAGTGAGCAACTCATCTTGATATTTAAATATTCACAGTCAATTAGATGGGGAAACTGAGGGATAGGATGAACGACATACATGAGAGTAGGGGAAGTTTTGGAATAATGAGATAATACCTAAAAATAAAATTAAATTTGAGTACTGCTGTTCAGGCTTCACTGACATTTATAAATGCAACCTCGACTGTCAATTAGAAAAGGATGAGTAAAACAATCCTGAGAAAAAGGTATCATCAAGCCCATTCACATTAAGCCCAGCCATGTGAATCTGGCTTTGCTGCTCTCCCAGTCCAGTTGGCTTGCTGTCTGCACACAGCCTGACTCATCTGCTGATGCCTGTGAAGCCATTTGTTAAAATAATGTATGACCTAATTATGTAGCATGGATCTTTACCGTAAATGTAGACGGTGATTCTGAAAATTACATGCATACTGGATATTTGTAAGGCAGTACCTAAGTCCAACATTTCATTTCACATCTCATTCTGTCTTCCTTCACATAATACAATTAAAGTAAACATGTATTTATACAACAGACACTAGAATTCAGATTTAGAAAGCAGCCAGTGTTAAACTGACTGCTTTTTACTAGTAGTCACTGAGGAGGTAAATACAGGGGGTGGAATAGTGATAGTGTCATTATCTGCTTTTAATAGCTTCTCCAACACAGGATAGAAAGTTCATGGCAGGTAAAATTGTCTATGCAATAATAGTACCAAGCAGAGACATGTTTTGATTGTTGTGCTTATTATGTAGCCTGCTAAGGTTTAGATGAGAGATATTAATTTTTGTGAACGTGTTAGGCATTGTGTGAATTCTTGTGATTTGGAGTCTATTTAGCATTTCCTCTATTACAATGAAAAAGTGACATATTTTACAGGTGAAATCACTGCAGACAAACTAATTACCCACCACCATAGATTAGGAGGTTGAAGGGTGTGATTGTGATCAGTTCTAGAAACAGATTTGAAAATGGGCCTACTTGCTTTTTCTATTTGGAATGTTGGTTTATCAGCTATAGAGTAGCTGCATGCTATGTTATAGATGGTTTCTCCAGCTCTTGTTCTCCACTCTTTATTGCAGGCACCTTGGATGTTTCTACAAAAGCTATAGCACAGCTTCAAATACGTTGTAGATGTGGTTAAATCAAGGCTTATCCTTATCCCTTAGTATTATTACCCTATCTTTATCCCTTATCCTGGGGCTTTTGTTGGACCATTTATTGCAGAATTGGTTTTAAATGATGATGAAAAAAACAATGAACTTTCTTCAAAATGCCTGCATTTTTATCTAGAGTTTGGACCTAAAGATACTTAAACAGGTTGCATTAGTATTTTAATAATGAAAGTTCAGATTCTAATTTTAAAATGGTATTCTTCAACTAAGCTTTGTTAATAAGTGTTATTAAGAGAATAAATTAAATATTGCAAGGCAATTCAATAGCCTGAAAATGAACTTAGTTCAGTCAAACAAAATGTTTTGGATTAACTTAAACAATCTTTTTCTTTTAAAAATCTTCTGAAAGTTTTATATTGTATTACTGTAAGACATTCCTCACAGATTTTTGTTTGTTTGCTTATGATTCAGCTTTCAGTTAAAAAAAAAACGAAGACTTTTTTTATCCAGAGTAGTAGATCTCTGATGTTCCTTAGGCTTTCCACCTTCCCTGACCTAATGTACTTTTTTGAGTCTGAAAAGATCGCAGGTCAACAGTGATAAAATGATACAGCCAGAAGCTACAGTTAGCTATTGGTATTACAGACATTGTGATGGGCAGCCAGTGAATGTGGAGACCTATGCATAAAGGAACACAAAGGAAGTATCCTGAATATCATATGCTTTTGTCCTTTCTCTATATGACAGGTAACAAGACCAGTGCAAGGCCCAAAATGCAGCAAGATGAGAAAACTATGATATTTGTGTATTGTGGAAAAGAACTTGAGGGTAAAGGTGCTTCCATGAGTAAAGAAGAAGCAAACAAAGCCCAGGAGCTCCACAGAAACCATTTCCAGGGGGATGAGTTTGTCTTATAGGTCTACATTAGCATGTGCTCAGCTGATCCCACCCATCAGTCAAGTCAATGGTGAGTCCTCATCAGTACAGCTTGTCTGCAGCTTCAGTGCCTGCTGTGCCTGTGCACATGGTGGGATTAGATATTTCCTTCTGAGCTTCACAGGTAATTAATTCTCAGATGTGGCCCTGGGGAGGAGTAAGTTTTGCCTTGCAGTTTGATTGCAAGGAATGGAAAAGGCCTAATTTCAAGCCATTCCCTATGGTAGGAAATGGGGTCTCTTCCCCTAGGTGATAGTTGGCTCATGTTGCACCCATAAGGTTGCCAAAGTGGGAGAGAAACTGGGCTAGGATATAGCTACTAAATGTTCCTCAACCTCTGATGGCAGTACAAAACCCACCAAAGCATTAAAATAATTTCTACTGATTTAGCCTGGCTTCAGGTCCTGCAAACTGAACTGGTTCTCCATGACCTTCTCACAGATTAAAGCTCTGGGAAGGTTCAGGAGGGTGCAGGAGAGTGAGGGGAGCTGGAAGGCTCAGATTATGTTTTTCTCACAATTACAATAAGTTAGTGCACTCCAAAAAGATAGAATCATAGAATAGTTTCTAGAATCGTAGATAGTTCCTAGATTTTCTATGGTGGATATATTTGATACAAAAGAGCAACGGGTTTATCCCATGTTTATAGCATAAGACTTAAATGCAGTACTCCAGGGGTTCCAAGTTTATAGCGTTCACAAATGTAACTAAATATACTGTGCCTAGCAATAACCTGGACATATGTGAATATATTCAAACACCTACCTTCCAAGAAGTTATGCCAAAAAAAGGATTTAAATGTGATAATTAGTGGCGAAAAGGCATCAGAATTACCTGAGCTGGTCTTCAAAAGCAGATATATATTCCTTAAAAAATTAAGTATCCTGTCTCTGGATGACTGGCACTCTGAGACTTAAGGCTGAAAAAAACCAAAAGTCTCACTTGCAGGTTTTTAAAACTTTGTTTTTTATTAGTGATACAAGTGACTAAAAATTTTCATGGATGGCAGAGTAGTTCATGCATTCATGAGGTTTATTCTATCTCATGTCAAAGGGGCTAGCTTTTATCTAGCTTTTTCTTTCCCTCTTTGAAGGAGTTTCCCAGCTTGGGGAAGCACATAGGCATGTAACTTAGATCCCTAAGCTGAACTTGATTTCATTGGAGTTTGGAGACATGTTTAAATTATCTGCTGAACTGGGGACTCTGGAGAAGCAACTTTATAGGGGAGTTAACACCAAGGGGTCACAGCAGCAGGACACAATCACTGCCAACAGTCGTATAACACTGAGGATGCGTGTAGCTGTATCTGTGTCAGGCAACACAATGAGAAGCTAAATGAGATGTCAGATGTGTACAAGCCTCTCCTGCATTTGCATGCAGTAGAGAAGTGTGGATGAAGAGTAGTATATTTTGCCATAACTTTAAAGGCTATTTGCTGTTGTGTACTTACTGACTGCTCAGTGGCTGAGGAACTGCTGAATTCCTTACAGCTGTCTTCCAGCCTTTCTCCAGGCAATCGATCAAACATAATGTGGGAAAGTTCAGCAAAGCACTCTGTGCCACATAGAAGTGAACTTAGATGTTAGTGATGGGCTTCAGTTTGGGGTCAGTTTTCTTTTTTTTTTGCCTTTTTCTTTCTTTATTTTTGTGCTTTCTGCTGAGACACGATTTTTTCCCCAGTGCGCACATTTCATCAGATTGTCCAGCCTATTTAAAATGAACAGGAAATGGACTTCCCACATTTCCCTCAGGAGGCTATTCCGCAGCCTAGTAGATCTGACCCTTCAATTTCTTTTCCAGCTGACATTGAGCCAATGATTTCTTTTTTCTACTTCAACCCAGTGCTGCTAGCTATGCCCCACACTGAGTAGTCTTTTGGCTGTTTTATGCTCTGAAAAGAATTGGAGTTTTATTATCCTCTTTCTTTCTCACTTAGCCATGCTAAACATATTTAACTCCTATCATCTCTTTTCATGAGCTGCCTTCAGTTCTTTCAGACGCTTTAAGTTCACTTCACTGACTTCCCTCCCAAACTGTGTTTCCTAATTCATTCCCTCACCTTAAGTACTGCTAACATCCAAAACAGAATATTTGAGCTATGTCATAGCCCATGATCATTGCTTAAAGGACAATAGGTGTCTTCACTCTGCTGTTTCTATATTATTGAGGATTGTGATAAAGAAGAAAGGGACTGTGATCTGTGGAGCCCAATGTACAATTGCTTAGTCAAGATCCTGAATTGCTACTCCTAACATTTCCCACATTGCAATGACATTTTTATTTATCTTTTCCCTTCTAAACCATGCACTGGAGTCACAAATAAGCCCATTCCTTTCCTTTCCCTTGATATAAGCATTTAAATGTCTTAGGTATCTCCCTTTCCTGCCAAAAACTGATGAGAAAAAGCTAGATCTTGTACAACAGTAAGCAGTGCCATATCTGAAAATGGCTGACACATTTCTAACAAGAAGAGGTGTGTTGCTCAAGCCTGAAGGCCCCCTTCACTAGGAAGCTGGTCTCTGAAGGTGGCCTAGACTGTTCTAATCTCCACTCTCCTGAAGTACTGCTGTGTGGATGGCTTCCCACTATGGAGTCTGTGCTGCTTTGGGTTTGGGAATGATCCCAGAGATTAACAAATCATTCAGCTTCATGTGTGAATAGATCTGTCTTACTTTATGCTTTGCAATTGCATTTGTCAGGTATTAGGATGAAAAAAGCTTGTTTGTATCTTCAGCATGCCTATAGTCCATTGAACGAACCCTATCTGGAGAGACAGAAGTGCTGATTCCAATCCAGAATGCCTGTGTTTCCTAAAACCATGCAGGGTAAATCCACTGACAAATTAACTTGGCATTCAGAGATGTCAGAGGCTTTCAAATTTAGGCTGCAGCTGAGCAGTGATGTTGAAAGACAGCACTTTGGTCACAGACTATCTCCATTCCCTATTGAATATGGTGCAAAACTTCATGAATATTTGCGCTGGGACGGTGCAGGGAGTAAGATATTGCAGGGTCCGAATAAGAAATCCACAGCTGGAGGAGGCAATTAGAGGCTTGGAAGATGCCATCTAAGCCTGATTAAACAGCCTGGCTGCTGAAGTGTAGACACTGAAAAGTAGCAGTTTGTGGGTGAGGTTTCACAGGTGTTGAGTGCAGTTCTCTCACTCCTCCTCCTCATCTCTGTTATGGCAGAGCTTAGGAGATGCTTGGCATTTTTCACAAGCAGAAAAAGATACTTTAGCCAGCAATCAGAAACCTAACTCTGAACCACTGTAGGGCTTTGCAGCCTAGCTGCCACCCAGGCAGAGCTGGAACTGGCAGCAATGGATGCAGCAGCATACCCTGCATCTTTCTATGGGCAGGGGAGGGATGGAAGGCACCCGTCAGAATCAATGAAGCTGATTTAAGGGGAGCGTAAAAGTGGTGGTGTTTTGGTTGCAACATAATCATTAGTGCAAAGGGAGAAGTGAGACAGCATTATTTAATGATAATGAATTTTTAATACGAGACTCCTACATTTAAATGAGTCCAAAGTCTAAGCCTTGGACATCTCTGGAGATGCAGTGGAGGGAGAAGCCTGAACTGTTTTTAACTGTACATTTCTATGTCCAAGCAGGATATACAACCCTACTTCTAGAATATTCCAGAGATTCAGTTCATTCAACCTAATACATTTCTACATTTCTAGTGTCTGACCAGCAGAGAATTCAGTGTCCCATGTCCCTTTCAGCTAAATAAAATGTTTTCTCTTTCTGTCAGCAGTATCAGTTTCCAGGGGCTAGCTAGCTTTGTTGCTGTGGGTGTTCTTATTACTGGGATCCATCACTTTCACCAGGGTTCTGCAGCAGAAATTACTATGCATAGGCATATTCCTGCTGCTGTTTGCCTCCAGGCAGCTGTGTTAGCCACCGTTCCAAAACCCTGATCCTGCTTTCTCCCAAACCTCCCATAAACAGGCATCTCAGAGGGCTGAAACAGTTCAGTGGGTCAATACAATAGCAGGGAAAATAAAGTTTCATGAGTGTCTAGTTCCCTTGACATGTGGTAATGCAATTACCAACTGACCAAACAGCTGTATATCACTGAAGGCAAGAAACATAGAAGGTGGCTGGTGTCTTGTCACCAACCCCTTGTCACAGCTTCTGTCTGACCCTCCCCACAGTAGAGCAAGAATTAGTGGGGCTGGGGCGCTGAGAGGGTGTGAGTGTCCCTGCCTTTGACTGGACATGCAGCCTTGCCCCTTTGAAATTTGCATTGAAAACCTTGTCTGACTTTTCCCTTTGTAGCAGTGTCAGAGGGGCAGACTGAACAGTAAGTGAAACAGGAGGCAGAAGAGGCAGCCTCCCATGCCTTCTTGCTGTTGCTGGGGATGGGGATCTCCTCTGGGAATGGGTTGGAGGGCATCCATCAAAACAGGACAGGCTGCAGGGAGTCTCTGGGACAAAGGCGACAGTGTCAGAGGTCACTGTTGTGTGCTGTAAAACATGGCACACTGGGAGATGCAGGGAAACATATCATGCATTGTGTTTGTGCCAGTGCCAGCTCCCGCTGATGTCTTCTGGAACAAACAGCTTGATTAAATTAGTGATAGTCTTCACTGAGAAGTCTTTGGATAGCAGGATACCATGACAGAACTCCGCTCATCTCAACACACTAGGCAGACAGAGTTCAGGGTGCTTTGGCTGGGGAGGGAAATCCCTTGCTGCTGGGTGGATGGGAGGTGCAGAGAAGGGCAGCAGCCAGAGCCAAGGCTGGGGTCTCCAGTGCTGATGCTGAGGCTAACCCACCCCTCATCACACAGGTAGGGAGCAACTTGCCCTCTGGGCTGCAAGTGATAAGGGAAAGGGTAAATGGATTTAGGGAAGAGAGGGGACAAACCTACTATGAGAGCAGGAAAAACTGTTTGATAGTGAAAGTGGTAAGAGGGTAAAGCAATTTTGCTGGGGAAGCAATTGTGTCCTATCTTCAGAGGGAAGTGTTGAGAGGAAGTGGCTGAAGCAGAGTGGTGTCATTCAAGCATTTGAACCTAAGATAAAAAGACAAGGTTTCCTCAGTACCTTCAGTATACCCTTGTTCAGTACTTCCTTTTATTTACTGTAGGAAATACCTCCAATATCTCAAATAGTGAGGTTATCTGACTGCAAACACTTATTTGGTCATCTAAGTAACTTGCACAAGGGCAGAAAATAGGTAGTTTCAGTGATGTTGGTCCCTCAGCCTCCAAGGGGCTAGATTATGTTTGCTTATAGATTAAGTTCTGTGCACCTTTGCATCACTTACCCCTTAGTCCTTTGCTTGTGATCCAAAACACTACCTGGATTCACAGAAATCCCTACTCTGCTCACTTCCTTTCTGTGCTGTGAAATTTTAATGAGTCAACTACTTTAAGGACAGTCCTAACCTAACATTGTTTTTGAGTGGCTTCCACCTTCAGCCTTGTCACATGGCCCTTGAAATCCTGTCTGTTTATTCTTTACTACCAAGGCAAAAAGGCACCAGAAGTACAATAGCACCTAGGCGGCTCAAAAAGCTGCATCTTCAGCAAAGTGTTTTAGGAAGCACAGATGTCTCCAACCTGTAGCTGGCTGCTGAACATACAGACTTGGAGTGTGAAATCCCTGCAAGCTGGAGACATCAGTCAGAGGAGGGCACAGAAGTGGTGACTGCCCACTGCAGCTCTTCTAGGCAAAGAGCTCACCACAGTGCCTGCGGCAAGAGGTGCAGCAATGGCCACTTTGGTGTAGAGCACAGTGAGGGATAAGTACGGCACTGACAGATACAGTTGTGGTAGAAACGTCTCAACTTGTTTTGCCTCACACCCGGACTAAAAATTTCTCTCCTCTTATAACATGTGTCTAAAACACCAACAGGATTTTTGGAAATAGCTACTTTATTCTGAGAACTATTGCCCCAGCACAGTGCTAATCATGGCATTAGAAGTATCCTAATGAAATTACAGCAGCACTGTTTGATCCAGACTTTTTAATAAGTGGGAAATGATCCTGCTAAGAGTTCTCTGCAGCAAAACAAGTCATAATGTCTATTACAAATGTGTACAAAATGTCAATAATATACCATATCCACTAGAAAAAAGGAAGGAGAATCTCTCTGATCAGATAAATTGAGAACAAACTAATTGCAAAGAAATTAATGATTGAACAATGCTGTTAAATTTCTGCCTTCTATTTAATAATCAAAATGCACAGAGTGGTAACAGTTTACAGTTCAGGAAGGACACAGCTATCCCCTGTGCTGACAACCACTTACGCTCTATTTAACACGTGGAATTTAAGTGGTGCAGAAAGTACACTTGGACAGCAGTTGCTGTCTGAAAGCCTTTGCAAAGTAAAACGCATTTACTGTCAAAAATTAGGTTTCAGTAGTAAATGTCTTAGTATTCTGTAGAGTCACAGACTTTTCTCCTCTTTTGTAATTGGACATCAAAGGAAAACCTGCCATTTAAATTAAAAGATACCGATTGAGATCCTTTGAAACAAGTAGCATGTTGTATATACATAATTAGTCATATTTCTGTTTAATCTCATGAACCTACAGTTTAAAGCCATTGTTAAGCATGAAGTCTGACATTGGAAAGACTCCTATTAACTTTCATAGGCTCTGGAACAGGCTCCAGTGCTTAACAGGTTGTGCAGATGAAATAACACCCGTGATCTGAATTACTTGCATTTGTCCACAGTAAGGTCGGACAGGTTATGTTTATTTTGCTTTATATGTGGTGACTGGGTAAAAATGAATGGCCCTTACCATGCAGAAGGTCAGAGTAGATAGCTTAATTATGCCTCCCAGACTTGTGGTCTGTGTTTGGCCAGATTAGTGTAGGGTATGCACACAGGATGGTGGATTCTGGGCGACCCTTGTGAAGTAAGAGATGCTAGCTAGTGCTGGGAGCACATGACACACTATCAGTTCTCTCCTGTTTTCTTCCCTAGCCTTGCAAAAGGAAATAATGAATCAAGGAGGTGCAATGACCAGCTAAGTAATGTACATTGCCTGAGGCATATTTGCTTGTATAAGAGAGATTGCACAAAGCAAATGCCACTTCAGATGGAGCAGCAACATGATATTTGAGAAAGGACAGGCACAGCTCCAGAAGTGCCATATTTAGAGATGAATCCATGTCCATTCTGACAAAAGCTTGTTTCAGTGTCTACCTGGCCATCTTCCCCACTACCTAGGAATAAATAAGCCCAGGTCAATGATAAAGGTGGAGTTGGCAATTCAGTACCTTTATAACCTAACTATTGTTATGTTGGGATTCATCTGCTTAATGTTTCTTGGTACAGGAAGATCAACAGGAAAAATGGTTGACAGAAAACCAAAGCAAACCAAACTAAAACAAATAAACAAAAGAAGGGACAGTGCTTAACTACCAAGCAGGGGTGTGGCAACTGGATGCAAATAAAGAAAAAATGACGAGCAATGTGTAAATCTAAGGTATTGTTATCCAGACTGTTTTCCAGTTAAAAAGTTTGTCTAACAAATATAGAGCTTAGAGTATAATAACCTACTTTGCTATGACTGAATATATGATTAAAAGAATTCTAGCTGCAACACGGAAACCCTTCAGACACTATTTTCTGCTGTTATTAGTATTTGGCATTGAATTGACATCAATTGTTCACACAGTTCAGCGCTAGGTGTTTGATGTATATAGTAAAAACCCCCAACTATAGAATAGTGTGTTTGTTACTGACACTCTTACTCAGATGATAACAGAAGTTTTTTCCTGATACTTTGCCTTTCTTTCACCTTGTCACTTGACCAAGACCAACAGAACAAAGTCAAAATTAAAGGTAGTAAAAGGAAAGTTTCTGTTCTGCTTGATTTTTATCTAGTAAGACAATCTTGAAGTCATATGAAAAAAGTAAAACAGTACAAATATTAATGTTTGCTCAGTCACTCACAATTACAGAAAGTGGCTCCTAAACACCCTTTGATATTTCTAGCTGTTTCTTTGTTTTACTGTAGCAGCAGGACACCAGAGCCCTATTTTTGCTTAGCCCTGGAGAAAAATCAACAAAAAAACAGAGCAAAGTTTATTTCTACTAAAAATGCTTCTAACACAAATATCATCTAAGAGGCAACAGATAAATACAACAACAAGCTACAGGGTATTGAAATTGCTAATTTGCAGAAAACATACTGCTTTTTTACACAGAACCCATGCTCCTGACAAACATTAACTGGCCACTTGTTGACAGTGGATTCTCCAGAGGTTTTGTCATTTAAGGTTTTCTCCATTTACCAGCACTTAAAAAAAATCTGGTAGGATTTGAAAAGCTCACTCACTCTTCTGTCTCTGACACATTCTTCTATGATGACTTTGCTAAAAATCTAATATACCAATTTCCCCATACCTGTGTATCCACAAAGCAGTGACAAACAGGCTACATCAACACCAGAATCATGTTCCCTTAGAGTGTTTTTGATTGTGAAACTGATTAGTTAACTCTGTGAATGTATTTTTAAATGAAACACTATTCACTTTCTTATCAATCTTGCAGTAGAAATCTTGAAAGACGAATGCCACATGTAATGCACAGTAACTGTGTCATGGTTTAAACCCAGTTGGCAAATCAACCACGCAGTTGCTTTCTCACTCCTCCTCTTCTTTCTCCCCGCTCCCAGAGGGATGGAGAGAAGAATCAGAAGAATGTAACTCCCACTGGTTAAGAGCAGTCCAGTAACTAAGATATAACACAAACCACTGCTGCTACCACCAATAATAATAATGATAAGGGAAATAACAAGGGAAGAGAATAAAAGCGCTCACCACCCACCATTCGATATCCAGCCCGACCCAAGCAGTGATCGAACCCTTACGAGTAACTGCCCTCAGTTTATATAGTGGGGATGAGGTGCTGTGGTATGGAATACCTCTTTGGTTAGTTAGTGTCAGATCTCCTATCTCTGCTTCCTCCTGGCTTCGCCTCCTCCCTGGCAGAGCATGAGATTCAGAAAGTCCTTGGTCAGAGTAAACATTACTGAGTAGCAACTAAAAACATTGGTGTTATCAGTGCTGTTCCCAGGCTGAAAGTCAGCACAGCAATGCACCAGCTACTGAGAAGGCGAAAAATGACTGCTACTGCTGAACCCAGGACAAACTGTCAATTATTTCAACATGCCTTGTTCATCAAAGCCCTGAGATAAAATGTGCCGTGACTTGAGTCTCTGTTTCTGAGGCTGTAAATGCTGTTATTCCCGCACTGAGGATGGAAAGCAGGGTTTTACCTGTCATCACTCTTTGGCTGTGATTTACCTGAGGTGGTGGGCAGCCTCTTAGCACTCTCCTGCAAGGATATGCATCAACCACACTGTGCCTATGGTGAATTCGCTGTTTGGGAGCTATGAACGAGCTCTCTTTCAGTTGATTCTAACCCTCACTTCCCTTCTCAAATGAACACCTTCCAAAACATAGGATGAAGTACTCCAGCCAGGCTATGGGCTTTCCTCTGAGATGGTTATTCTGCATCAAGGCATAGAATCATAGAATCATAGGATAGTTAGAGTTGGAAAGGATCTTAAGATCACAGAATCATAGAATATTTAGGGTTGGAAAGGACCTTAAGATCATCTACTTCCAACCCCCCTGCCATGGGCAGGGACATCTCACACTAAACCATGTCACCCAAGGCTATATCCAGCCCAGCCTTGAACACCGTCAGCGATGGAGCATTCACAACTTCCCTGGGCAACCCATTTCAGTGCCTCACCACCCTCACAGGAAAGAATTTCTTCCTTATATCCAATCTAAACTTCCCCTGTTTAAGTTTGAACCTGTTACCCCTTGTCCTTTCAGTACAGTCCCTCATGAAGAGACCCTCCCCAGCATCCCTATAGCCCCCCCTCCAGATATTGGAAGGCTGCTATGAGGTCTCCATGCAGCCTTCTCTTCTCCAGGCTGAACAGCCCAAACTCTCTCATCCTATACTCAACACATGCTCAAATAATGCCGCTATACTCTGCAAACCAGGCTACTTTGTGATGATTCCCTGCCATTGGTTATATTTAACCAGTGTTTGCAGTCTATGGATATTTTATCAGGTAGACTTTTGCAACAGAGCCTGGATTTGAAGATTGTGACTTTCTCAGGCATAAAATCTGGATGAAGCTGTGGGTTTTCAAAAGCTAATGTTGTCTCCCCATGCCACTGCAACAATATTTTGACACCTCAGGAGGCATGTGATGCTAATTTCTCCCATAAGACCCAGAAGATAGCTGCCAAGAGCAAGCTGGTTGCAACTCAGCTTTAATCTGTGATGAGTATAACGAATCCTTAACAGTAAAGCAAAGCAGTGCTTAAAGGTGCTGCTGGACTATGGTCTCCCACCCTACACATTGCACTCAGAAGTGCCCAGATGTGGGAGGTATTGCAGTTTTTCTTCCATCTTTTTGCTCTTTTTTTCATGTCAGGCCCTCAAATAAGCTGGTTTTTATCCCTCTTCTGTGACATAAGCCCTGCAGAGCAAGAATATGCTTACTTCTATGATGGATCCCTTATCCTGAGCAGGTGTTTAGGCACTTTTATACAGTAAAGGCAGTTTTACCCTTTCCTCTGTAGCAATGCAAATGAGGGGGTGCAAATGCAATGACTCCTTACTGAAGGAGGTTAGACGACGATTAGCAGTGATACCTCATGAACACATGTTAGAGACCAAGGGACTGATGCCTCTCTCTTTTTTGGCTGAGTTTCTCTACACAGATGTGTACATATATCTCACTATTTTCAATGTTAGTTGAGAAAAGGATGTTGAAATACATAAAAAAAAACCCACAATTATACTTTGAGATTTGAACTATTTACCCTTAGATTACCAGCTGCTTTCTAACCTGCAGTTCATGTTATCATTTGGTGTCAGGGTAGCTCTGCAAGAGCTGAGACACATTGTCAATGATGGCCTTTATATTTCACTTCGCATTTGCACAAAAAGGCTTCAAAAGGCATGGCACAGAAGCACGAATACTGAGACAATCTTCTGTACTTTCAGAGGAGTGGAAGTTGACATGATTTACAAGAAGTGACTCATTGGGATTTTCGGAACTGGCCTGCTTGGATGAGTGCAAACAGGTCCAAGTTCCTTCGCTCTGCCTATGTCTGGTTCAGAAACCATGGAGCTGTGTTAATGCTGTGCTCAATTTGACTTACTTTGCTATGAAGCTAATACAGTTGTGTTGCTTTCAAACCAAAGCTGGCTCATGGACAACCAGCCGGGAGCACAGACACAGTGAGCTCATATTTGCTTGCACCCATCCATGGAGATGGGACTGTAAAGGTTGTGTTTAACATAGCTGCAAGCATACTGCTTCTACGTATTCCAGACCTTAGCAAACATCACACTTATGAACCAGAACTTTGGGTTTTCCTTGATCAGAAGAACAAGTAATGTGTAGGACGGTCCAGGCAGCGTGAGCTGAAGGCAGTGGAAGAAAAGAGGACAGTTGAATTTCTGAGGCATTTTGAAAAAATGGAGTAAATTTTTTTAAGATATGGTTTATTGGATGGCAGTGCTGTGCAGCAGCAGATACAATCTTGTTCAAGTTTTAAATGTCCTAAATTTTTTCCAAAATTAAATATGTTTCATAATTGTTTTTTCTTCCAGTATCTTTTGCTTTATTACTGTATCTTGTGCCAAAGGTGAGAGTTCTAAATGAAGTTTCAGACTTTTCAAGAACTGACACTTAAGTCTTTGTAAAAGCAATCTGGTTAGACAGAGCCTATTTATATACACCCAGGCAGCCATTCCAGCTTCCTATAGTTCTAACATCACAAACAAGAAATTCAAAGGAATAATTACTTTCCATATTATATTAGCCTTAATAAAGCAGCCAAGGAACAAACTGGCATCTGTTTCTTAGCATTTTTTCATTATTTAGCCATAATCTCTTAGAAATCATGAAGATTCTCACAAAATGCTAAAGTGTGATTAGGTTGTGAAATCTGAATCTAATTAAAGAAGATCATGTGCTTGAAGCATGCATCACTGTCATGAGGCCCCACTCAGATTTCAAAAAAAATATTTAAAAAATTGTTAATTTAAAAAATTGACAATTTACTGTCACTTTTTTCATCTAATTTGATTGATTACATTAGCCTTGTGCACACAGATACTATCTGGTTAACAAATTCAGGGTATTCCATTGTATGCATACATATGTCAACACCTCCTTCAGGCAACTCTGATGAGCATTATAGGTGAGAGTAAGCGCCTTACATCTGATATCAGGCATAATGTTTCACACTAATAATAGCAGGTCTCCATTGCCTTTTGCTGGGTTAAGAAAGATCAGATCTTGGGTCTTGGAAGAAAGCAAGAGGTTGGAAGGTCAGCAGCCTTTAAGAAGGTCTGTTTCTAACTACAGAGGGCAGTTTGAGCTGCCTAAAAAGGTATGGGTCACTTGCAGACAGTTCCTGGGTATGCATTGGAATACTGAATTTACCCTACATACAGGAGTTAATCCATTATCATGGAAGAAGAGCAAACGGGCATATTCTGCTGGCACATCTTCTGCTGTGCACCCAGACAGCTCCTGGGATGTTTCCAAGGAGCCACCTTGAAGTCTGCCGCTGCAGGAGCTGGCAGAAGCACAGACAGATGGTACAGTGCTTCGCTCAGGTCTGCCCAAGAATCTATATGATGCTTGGGCATCAAGAGCTCACCCTCTTATGATGGTGGACTCTGGTGGAAAGCATCCTGACAAAGGTATGGAGGTCAATCTCCTCTCCTTTTATTGCCCAGACATCTCTCTGCTTGTTCTGATGCCTCTTGTACTTACTGTGCAGACCCCTGCCCATGACTTAAGCCTCTACAGCTCTGAGAGCAGCTCTTTTGCTGGCCTAAGTATCTGCTGGTTAATCTGGCAGAAACTTTATACTCTGCTATTTTCTCCAGCAGCACTGAAAAAAATTGAGAGAGCCAAGAAAAGATGATCCACAACCCTATTTTACCCAATGAGATAAGTTAGTCTAATCAAAAATTTCTGCCTTCAGAAATTTTGTCCCTGTAATGCCTGTCTTAACTATAAAGGAGATGTGACCGTGCTGACATAGTTGTTAACACTGTAATTGGGAAATTGTGGAGCCTTATTTGATCGTGGGATAGTGTCATATAGGACCCTGGAAAAGGGTATTTAAATGGTGAAAACATTTATAGGAGAATGTCTATATGTGTCAGGTGTTCTTATTTCTAATCATAATTTACCCATCAGTTCAACAGGATGACCAAAATTAATGTGCTTTTGGATTGGTGATTTTAAAAGGGGTATGGTTACAGGGGACTGACAGGGTACTTATGATGTACTTAAGGGTTTCATGAGTAACTTTGTTTTCCTCTGTACCGCTGAAGGACACTTTGCAACTACACTTCTGAATAGCAAAGATGGGAGATGACATGTCACTATTGCTTTTCTTCTGTAGATGAATAAACCACCCTAATTTTAGAATTGCCACCTGTACAGCCAAATATCAATATTGCATGGTAACTCTTAGAGAAATGCTGTTAGTATTGAAATAGGCAGAAATGAAGAATAGAACAGGAAACAGCTGTTTTCTCTGGCACCACACAAAGTGAATTTTGTGCCTAATTTCTTGTTGAAAAAAGCATGTGGCATTGTCTGGTAACAAAGTGGGGAGCTAGCATATTTCTAGTTGCATGACTAAGTGCCTGAGCTTCCAGCAGGAAAGCTGGAGTTAAAAAATCTGAAATGAAGGGTAGGCTACAGCAACCGCCTCAGAGCTACAGAATATAAGACTGTCTCAGTCTCAAGCTCCCAGATATGGGTTTATGAAGTGAAGGACAAAAGTGACAGCTGGCAAGGAGTGGACAGCAGGGGAAAAAGTGTGATATTGAAAGGAATGGGCAGAGCTACAGCGCGGTTCAGTACTCAAATGGAAGGGATAGTCTGAGGCATGTTATAAGGGTGGTACCAAAAAGTCATGTAAAAAGCAGTACTGGGATACATCAGGTGTCAATATCTCCTGTGTGGCCAACAGGAGCCAGGAACACAGGTAAGAATATGACAAGCATCTGCAGTTTGCTCCCTAGTGTCTCCCAGCCTCCAGCTAATTTTATCTCAGGCACTCTCCAGATTTGATTCCAGGCACCCCCCCAAGCTGTTCACCACAGAAAGTTCCAGGAATCAGGGAATCTGGTTCCCTATAGAGGTGCAATCTCTTTTAGTTCTTCTTTAATGATTCTTTGCCTGTCTTAAGTTGCAATCACAGGTATTGTTTAAAGTCATGTTTAACTGATGATGGTTTTTTCTGCTCTGGTTTTGTGTATGTAGCATAATGTCTACACCTAAAACTAGATAAGAAATAAATATGCATATATACTTATGGATATAAATATATGCTACAAAGTAACTAATTTTATAATGCCATTAAATAAATTTCCTTGAACAGCCTATTACTGAGTTAAAAAAATATTAATTCAGAAGAGCAAAACCAAATAATATTCAAGTCAAGGCTCAAACTAAACAGGGCCAGAGATATCAGAATTTAAAATCTTTTCCTGATCATTCACTTGTCTGTGAGTATACAGCTGGGGAGAGTCAAAGAAAGCCAGCTAAAATTATTGCTATTTATATAATGCAATATTGAATACATTTGCATTACAGATGATTACTATTGTTGCAGAATGCAAGTAATCATGTTAGGTTCAATAAGATCCAGAAGCATAGACCTGTATAAGGGAGGATTTTAATTTCCTTAGGAGAATGAATTCATTGATTTTCCACATTTGATTGCCACTATTACGAAATCAAAGTTTTTTAAGACCCTCAGCATATCCTTCTTCTTACATTGATTTGCTCTTTTCTGTAAGCCAGGAAGACGTGAAACATTTTTAAAACCCTTTTTTTCCATATTCCCATTAGTGAATAAAAAATTAAATTTGCGGATTGAATTACAGACATAAGGCACATGAATTACAAACACAGCACATGTCAGTTTAAAGATGGGTACTTCAGTTCAAAGTGCCTCTTTCCTGAGTGGGTTCAACAAGTTTGCAAAGTAACGAAGCATTTGTGTTCAAAGTCTCTTCTCCTAGGAAAACCATATCTCTAAAGATTTTTGGTGGCATTTGGAAGATATGAGATTTCAATGAGCAAAATTTCAGCAAACAGATAACAATGAGTTTGTACATGAAATGGCCTGAAAATGTCATCAAGAGACAAACCCAGGATTTTAGCCATGAGTCCATGTGTAGAGATGCAAAAGAAAAATCTCACTTTCACAGTTTAAAATACCCATAAATTAAATGCAGTGACCCTTTCCAGAAGCCGTGCTTAAGCAAATTAAAGCAATTAGAATATATGCTAAAATATTCATACTCTTTCTGGACAAGAAGATCCATTTTTTCTACATACAATGTGATAGGGTACTGCCATGAAGGGTGGCAAGTTAAAATTTTGTGGCATCTCCAGTCACTGATCAGATTCTCATCTGAGAGGTGTTGGGTCATCTTTAAATGAGACCATTTTCAACCCTGGGAGAACCAATGTCAATCTCACATTAAAAAGAAGATCAGGTAATGAAACAGTTGCAGAGAACAGCTGAGGAAGGCTTACAAGAAGCAAAGAAATGATGACTCATTTGTAATGCGTGAAGCCCCTTGGCCTTCATTAAAGACTAAGTATGCCGCTTTGGATACTATTTTACCTAATACCAGCATCTGAAGTCCTTGGTTTTGGAAAATGTCCAGATGAAAGCCGTAACAATATATAAAAATAAAAGGGAATGTGATAATGGCACTGAAGTTGTAATTTGCTCAGCCTACAGGATGTGTAAAGGGAATCCAGTTGGGATGTACAAGCACCCCTGAGAGAAGTAAACACTGAAATGTCCTGAAGGTTATATCAGTTGCTGCCACCGCAAAGCCCATGTGTGTGTACAGTCAGCGGTGAAGGTGACCAAGGACAGAAGAATATCTGACAGGAAAGAAATGCCAGGAAAAGAGACGGTCCTCAGGCAGAACCTCTGCTCAGGGCTGTGCAACAGGGATGTCTTTTAAAAGCAATTTTTGGCTGTTATGTGTGTTCGTACAGAAACATTTTGAGGTGAAAACCCTGGAGAACATCTGACTAGCCAGTTGGGTTTTCTGCCTGATTGCTCATTGCAAGGTCGAGGGTAGGGAAAAGACAAAAAGAAAATGAGGAAATTCATTGTTTTGAGCCTAATCTGCAAATCCTTTTTTGGGAAAAGTCAAAGGAAGTCAAAACTGAATCTGTGTAAGACCCAGCAAAAAATACCACAATTCAAGGTGGTGACTCAACGTCAGCTGAAGACTGTCAATTATGGACTGTACGTGCTGTTGTAAACAACGAACTGGATGTTATATCCAGTAGGGTTGCAGAAACTTTGAATATTAGACTGGAAGAAATATCTTACCTCATTACTTCCCATACCCTCTTTATCATAGTCAGCCATGAAATATGAACTCATCTATAAGTGCATCGAGAGATTTTTTATGCTGCATGGTAACTTCATTGCTACGTACAGTATAAAAACAGCTGAGCTGTATTGAAAGGCAGTGGAGAGAAAGTTAAGCTGAATTACAGAAAAAGACACTAGATGTAACTGGCAGCCAGTTACAGAGCCTGTAGTTAAGGTAGAAGGTGTTCAATTAGTTATCAACAATAAATTTTCAGTTTCCAATTGACTGTGCATGGATATTGCATTGAATACATTGGATTTTCTGGGAATTTCCACACATCAATGCATACATGACAAAATGGCATTGTGCAGGATAGGAGTTAAATTCTACTGAGAAGCTGAAACTAATGTGACTAGAAATATAATCATCTACAAAGGCAGAGGATGCTGTAAAAGAAGTTGTTAAGTTTCTAAAAATGCTCAAACATTAAAACCAACTGCTGAACTGCAGGTCTGCAGAGTAGTGAATTTAAAATTGAAATTTGTGGGGTAGTAATAAGACTGATGAGCCTTCAGTGGGAAGTGTGCTATTTTAAGCAGCTGTTATAAAACCACCTAGATGGAAACTAGATGATTACAGAAATGGAGCTAATTTATGCCAAAGGAAAACCTTGCTCCCAACTGCAAGGATTCACTTAAGTGTCAACAAATTAGTGGTAAAGAAGCACTGGCAGGTATAATTATTCAGATTTTCTTAAAGTCCCTCAAATAGGCTATTAAAGAAAACCAGGCACCTAGAAGGTGAAAGGAAATGTTCTGCTGTGCAGTGAAAACAGGCTGAGAGAAAGCAAATACAAAGGATAAAGAGCCAGCTTACTTTTAGAAATGAGGTTAACAGTAAGTGCTTGCAATGTATCTGCTGGGACTGAGGCTGTTTGTTAATAGTCCAGCAGCAGGGCAAAGTAACAAAATTTGCAGATAGTGCTAAGTGATTTAGATCAGGCCAGGCAGGGATTAAGACATGCAGATATGACAAAACTAAGCCATTAGGTAATGTATTATGAGTTCGATTCTTGTCCAGTTTTCTTTTTCTTTTTTTATTATGAAAAAGCAAATCATAAGCATTAAAAGAAATAATGAAATTCCTTGCTGCACTGGACTGTATTCTAAACAAAGCGATAACAGTTTCAGAGCAAGATTTGCAAATTATTACAGATGGTCCAGAAGAAAACTTTGCTTAATAACAATGAAAGCAAAAGGATTTTGATGGTATTAAGAGGCAGAAAGAAAAGGGCAGAATACTATAAGGCTGTTGTACCTCAGTTCTTATCACCCTCTCACATTTAATGGTGTTTACAGTTGTAGTCAGTCAGTCCTTATCAAAATGAAGCCAGAGGAGAAAATCAGTTCTTCCTAAAAGCAACCAATATGATTTCTGACAGGAAACCTTTTTTCAGATACCAAGACTGTAACAGAGGTTGAGAGGCTCATGAGAAATAAAGAAATACAGCTTTAATACAAGAGAAAGAAGAATCTGGTAAAGACTAACAATCCTGAGATAGAAAAATAACTATCCATGCACAGTACATAATGAACTTGCAGAATTTGCTGCAGGAAGTACTTATTGTTAAAGCAAACCATTCGGAAGACTGTCAAACTGAAAAATATGTGTAGCATCAATACTCAGAATAGATGGATGAATATTTGGGAAGAACTGCATTTTTGCAACAGTGCTGACTCTGAGATATGAGCTGAGCACCACACTAACTCTTGTATAATGTTAGGAAAATTATTTCCACTGTAAAGCTTTTTCATATCTTGCACTATATATAGTTACAGCAGCAGTAAGGGGCTCATTTTGTCATAAACCTGTATTGCCCTTTTTTTTCCTCCTCTGTTAAAAGAATTGGATAGCTGTTGTACCTTCCAGCCTTGGAGATCTATATTTTTATTTAATTATTTTAGAAACAATGAAAGAAAGCAATTGATTCTTATTAATGTTCAAAAGCTTTGCCTTAAATATTCGGTCAGAACGGCAGTCAAGCTGTCATCTGCTTCCTTGGCAGAGGTAATTTTGGAAAGACTAAATGGGACTTAATATAGGAACATTATTTCTACTGTGCTATTAGCATCAGTAACTCAGAATTAAATGAGAAGGCAAATAAATGTAGAGAAGCTCCAAAGAGCCATAGAGGAATGTATGTGTTCTGAAGACACAGAGTTAATAAAAAGGTCAACAGGATTAAGATTAAACATTTGGAAATTAAGAAACACTTTGTTTTAATGGATTATCACAAATTCTCACTGCCAATCCAGTCAGCTGTTCTTTCTGCCTTCCTTCCCCTTCTTCATTTCTCTTCCACTCCTGCCTGGTGGTTTATGCGCACATTCAGATGCAAATCATAATTTTGTAGATCTTTCATACAAAACAAATGTCATTGCTGTCATCCTCAAATGTATTTATCTATTATCTCTGTTTAAACATATCATGACTTACAGAAACTGTGTCTAAACTGCAATACTCTTAACATAATAGACCTTTGTTAAGGATCTATGAATTGATAAATGGAAAAACTGAAGTGTAGTGTCACTCATTATTTGTGCACAGACTACTGCATTTTACAGTCCAACCTAGGCATCTTTGGAAAGATTTTGAGAGGAATGAGAACATACGGTACTGGTCCAGGTATTTCTTGCGGTGAGCTGGGGCTCTGCTGAGCTGAGCTCCTTTTCCTCTCCCTCCGCTATTCCGCCACCCCAATTTTGCAGTCCCTTGTTATCAGAGAAGGACTCACAGAGGCTGCCTGATGACCCCACAGTTCAAAAGTCAGTGGAGCCCTTCCTGCTAAATAAAGGCTGCCCTGTAGGTGCCTGTCCTGCCAGCCTAGGCTGGTTATTGCCCGGGGTTGCCCCTGCAAGACTGTCCCTTTCAGACACAAGCACATGCAATGATCCATGTGCAAGGCCAACCACAGCGCAGGATGGAAAATTATTAGCTGATACAGCCCTGCTTTAAGTGGAAAACACCCTTGTTATCCTGCCACCCCTTACCAGGATGACATGCATCCTCTCCCTTGGCAAAAAGACTTTGTATTTTTAAAGCAACTGACCTCAAAATATTTACTGACACACATTTCCATGTGATTTCTCTTCCCCAATGGTCCAGGCAAGCTCACACTCCATCAAATGTAGTGGTAGGCATCCTGCCTACATCTGCTGCTTTTGATGGTCATGTGATGCCTCTGAGGAAGAAGAATCAGATGCACTTTGTTTCACCCCAGTGTCATGCACCCTCATTTATGGAGGTGGAGGCTACATCTACAGATGGACACTAATTTCCATTTTGCAGGCAGGGACCCAGAATTGAGGTGACTTTCCCAACATGGTACAGTCTACAGAAGTCAAGGCTTCAAACCAGATGTCTGATGCTTAGGGTCAGGCTCAGCTGTTGCATGCTTGGAGAGGTACCTGAGTTTGAGTGGGAGAGAGAGATAAGGGATGGTCATGCTGCTGAACCACAGCTGTGTTGCCTTCTCCGTCTCTCTGCATTCAGAACAGAGGAAGAAGGAACTATAGTACGCCAGTTGTAGCTTGGATAGGGCTTGCTTATCTCACTGAAACTGAGGGATTTTCAGCTGGGACTCTATGAAGACTTATCACTTTACATGTTTTTTAATTAATATAATGCAGTAACAGTACCATTTTAAAGTATTTGTAAACTGGAGTGGGCATTTATAAACTGAACCAGAGGATTTATAAACTGAGGATCATACTATTCTGCTCTGAATATACAGTAATGAAGGTAGCAGGGAACAAGGCAGAGGGGTTGACATCGAGATAAACAGCTCTGACCCAATAACCTGTCAAATAAGAGAATGTTCCTATTGTGTAGGTGCAGGCAGTCATACATGTATGTGTCCCACTCCCTTCCTAGGACAGGTCAGAGCACATCTCACCTCTCCCTTTTCTTTCCCTTCTCCCCAGCACACCTTTTGCACACTGAAGAACCTGGCTGTCCCTGGGGTGCAGGGATGGCAACATAGTCTAATCTGTCCCCACATCTGAATGGCCAGCAGCACAGAACCCCATGGCGCAACCCAAATAACCCATGCCCTCTATAGATCAAGTGATTACAACTCAAGAGAACCTCAAATAGGCACAATGCATTAATTTTTCATTAATTAGGGCTGTTTCCTGCTTTCTGAAATCTAAATGGAAGGCAGACTGTGAGATTCCTGAGGGAAACATGGTTTTGAGAGGTCGTGCTGAATGCACACTTGAGCTGTGTTTTTTTATTCTCCCTATCACTCACTGTGTTTTCAACTCATAGAATCATAGAAGAGTTAAGGTTGGAAAGGACCTTAAGATCATCTAGTTCCAACCCCCCTGCCATGGACAGGGACACCTCCCACTAAACCAT
>JASSUY010029472.1:0-12189 GCA_032466535.1 Forpus xanthops
CTAAAAATCCAAAACACAGTGCTACACCAGCTACTGCTTAAAGAAAAATGACTGCTGCTGCTGAACCCATGACATGTAGTCTTACATGGTAATATTCAGTATGTCACTCCCAAAACTATTTTTGATGGGTTGTAAAATAACTCTGAAGAGAAAAAAAGAAACAAAAAAAACAAAAAAAAAAACAAAAAAAAAACAAACAAAAAAACCCAAACAAACAAAAAAACCACTTAAGAGTATCTTAGTGGTATCAATAAACACTGTACAAAAATCTTTCATTATAAATTATCACTGTTCAAAACAATGAGAAGGTTGCTGCTGTAAACACACTTCTGTACCAATTCCACACCATGTAATTATCTCACAATGTAGTCACTAACAGCAGGAATTAAAAACTGGCATTACAAACTGAGTGCCTGCTTTTGGAGATAGAAAGAAATCCCCGTAAACAAAGATGCACAATATATTCCAGATAATACATTATGTCTTGTCACAGAATGGCAATGGCACAAAAAGTACTCTCCTTTTAAACATCTTAAAGCTTTTTTTGCTATGATCTTCTTCGAAAGCAGAATTTCCAAATAAGTTTTTGAGATATGTTTGCATAACAGCCATATATTCGCGATGCACTTCCAAGAATTCAAAAAACTTATCAGTCCAGGAAATTCTGTATATTCATTGTCAAAGACATTAATTCCTTACAAAGGTGAAGTTAACAACAAAAGCATAATCAACAACAAAACCACTAGCATAAAAAGCCAGTAAAAACAAAAATCTATTTAACCCCTCCCCCCAACTTTTTAAGCTACATTTTAGGAAGCTGTAGAAGTAACTAAAGAAGCAAGACCTAAACCAGCAAATCTAAGGCATGTAATCTATTAGCTGCAGTTATGAAAACAGTTGCATACTTGTAAATTGAGTTACACATCTGTGCAGGTGTCTGCAGGAAGTGGATTGTTTGGGGCAGTTAAAATTGCGCGATGCTGCAAGCATTTAAACAGATGCTAAAAAAGTCATGCTTATTCACTAGCTTGGCAACACCAGTAAGAATGTAAGAAATGTTTCTATTTCAACAGTTGTATAATTTTATTACTTAATTTCTTGAATTCCATATTAATCCATTATCTATCCTCCAGTGTCTGTCTGACTCCTAGTTCAAATCGCCTGCCCTCCCCAGCTGTTGCCAAGTTGGACATAACGAAGGAGTTTATATGAAAAAGCCAGAGAATTCTACTCCTCTCTCATTATAAAAAGAACCAAATTGTCAGTAATTAGATGTCAAGGTGCAGGCAAGAACTTATCCTTCCCCTTCTGCAAAAGTAAGAATGGAAATCCATCCAGTGAGCCCAGAACTCAGATTGCCTTTCCTCAGGTTTAGGCTGAGAAGCTGGAGATTTGCAGTGCTATCTAATGCATAAGGGAGGAGTTCTGCAAACTCTTCTCCAAATGTTAGGGAAGGAAAAGCCTCTTAGGAGCACAGCTACCAGTGTTATTAGAAGAGTATTTAAAGAAGTTTAGGGAGTTCCTTTAATTTACTTTTTGTAAAATATTACGTGCATTCATATCAAAACAAATCACTGCAATCTGCTTTGGCATCGAGCTTCATTTTAAGAAATGTATTGAGAAAAATCTGTTTGTTTTTATTAACTCAAAATGTCTAGCCTTTTTCTTCAATTTGAAAAAATGTAAAAAATTCCTAAGATGTTTGTTGCTGTTAATGACTATTAAAACCAGTTAACCTAAACAATCACATAATTTTACAAAAATTAACTCCTTCATATCCATTTCAATAGGATGCTCTGTTCTTGATACAACCATTGTTTCCTTAATTCACTTATCAACTTCAAGCTTATTGTATCTAAAACTGACCATAAAGATGAAACACAGGTTTCATCAGCATTCTACTATCGCCTACATCCTCTTCTGCTTAGGCTACTGAGAAGTCTCTTTACAATCTGCTTTGTCAGCTTTTGGTTTACAGAAGTTTAACCTAATAGTGAAAGCAAGAAACACATCAAATGCCATTTGATTCAACAGCAGAGTTAGGACTTGTGAATTATAACAACAGCTCTATTTCCATTGAATGATGGAAATATAGTAATGACAAAACAAGGGAGAAAGGGAATCTTCTCTGCAGAAAAGTCCTTAGGGCAGATTAAGCATACCCAAAGTCTTCAAGAAATTACTCGTAAATCTCTTGAGAAAAAGTTATTTCCCTCTAAATGAAATTTACCTAATGAATATTATCTTCTGTTTCTAAGCTTTTGTTGTCAGTAACCCTTGTTGTAGAGGTAAAAAATCCTTACCTCTAGCATTACAGGGAAACATAGTCAAAAAAACAAAGGAACTGCCTCTGGATATGTGTAGGTAGCATTCACATAGTATGACAATACACAACTTTATGAAACACCAAGATTACAGAAAGGCATATTCTGAAACTTTACATTTGTCTGACTTCCAAAATAGTATCTTTTAATTGGGATGTAAAATGTGACCTTTCAGTCAATATAATTCATTTTTGCTTTCATACTTACTAAAAAATTACCATGAACAATTTAAATACTGTTTAATCACTACTGAATAGCAGCATATTAATATAAAACTGGAAAGAATAAGAAATAACAGAATCAGAGCTATACAAAATATTGTAATGAAATGTAATGAAACATCAAACTATAAAAAGCTGAAACAGAAACAGTGGGATTCTCCCATTTTCCTGAAGATCAATGGGAATCATAGCCGTGCTTCTTAGTTATGCCCATCAGATGGAGGTGGAGCAGAGGAAAAGGAAATTCCCTGACAAAACAACTTGAGCAAAGCTGGAACAAGCAGGTTTTCTGGATAAGGACAAACACTGCATAAAGGAGAACTGTGAATAGCTGCAGTGCCCAGTTATTCTTACAATTCAGAGAAAAGGAAGTGTAAATACAGATAGTACACATAGTTCAATACTTTAGGAATAAAATTTTAAAATCTATCAGTTAAAGCACAGATTCAGACTCTACAAAATGGACAGCTCAAGTTCCCATGCATAAGGCAGAGAACACTACAGATAAGATGAACAAGGTATATGCAGCAGTGCTGGCTTACATGTAAATAGGTTCTTCATCTAGCATTTGTCATATATTTTGGCCCTTTCTAAATTTTAAAATTCCTAATCTTCTGCTTCTGCTCCAGCTGATTATGGAACTATTAGCTGTGAATACAAAACGCATACAAAAAAAGTCTAGGGTTTTTTGGTTTTTTCTTCTGAAGGACCTAGGATGACATATATAGCTGAATAACAGAAATCCATGAAGGCAGTAGAAACTACCGATATTACAGCATCAAAATTTGTCAACAAGGGAGAGAGAAGCAGAGAAGCTTATTTCTTCTATTTTTCAGCAAAGCTCTTGTCCCTGTGAGTGTCTAAGAAAAACAGGGAACACTACATAACTGGGGTCTGAAAAGTTTTAAATAGCTGCTAAGTATGTACTTCTGCTCACACAGTAAATAATTGCTTGGTTATTGTTAACTTAATAAACTTTTCTACTTGGTAGAAAGTGCTGGGTAAAAATGCTGTTTAATTGTTTCAAACCTTATTCTTCTTGAAATTTATGCGCTTCCTCATACGTGTTGTTCACGTAACCAGGCCTCTACAGAGTGAATGGTGGTGAATTCTGCTCATCAGAGCTGGCCAGTTGATGAATTCTACTGGAAAAGTTGTTCCTATGCTTAACCTATCCATTACTTTAAAAGAACCCAGAAGTGATAAAGCCTCTGCCCCACCCCTGTATCTCTTGTCCACACTTCTTAGTCTCCATTTCCAACCACTATAATGTGCCACACCATTCTCCTTCCTGTAAAGGGGAATCTAATGAACTCCAAATCTTTTTTATTTAAATACATTTTGATCATTCTATCAAGAAATACCATGTCTCTTCTTACATAAAAGGCACTAATTTAACTTAACTTAAGGCTTTCTTACAGACCTGTATAAACCAAGTACATATGGATTTTTTTTTGAAAAAAGTACTCTTGCTTTCCCCTCTTCAAAATTGTTGCACAAAGCAGTCGTTCACAGCCCTGGCGGTTCTTACACATGTATGCTCTCCTCAAAGCAAAACAAAGCACTCATAGTCCAGATGGTCTCTCTCCCAGGCTTTACCAGCTCCCATGCCTGGAACAGCTCTGTGATTCTGGTCCTATACAGATGCATTTTCATGAGCAGCTTAGTCAAAATCAGGATGGTAATTTATATTTCATGATTGCATGTATTGGTTCACATTGAGGAGCAGATGACATGAGCTGTGGGCTTATTTTTTGATGGGGGAAATCCCTCATTTCCTCACACACTGAGAAATTTCCTCACATACTGGGAAAGAATAAGGAATGACACAAAGAAAACATCTTTGTTTTTAAAGCTCAAAGTTAATTTTGTCATTACAGCAGGAAAACACATCCATTCATAAGAACAAAAGAACTATGGCCGATGTGTACCTTCCATGCTAGAGTTTCTGGTACTGTGTAAAATACATTGAGCTACTGAAAAAAAAAAAAAAAAAAGCTTCCTTTTCTGCTTTTTTTCTGACATATTGTTGAGATTATTACCCTTATATCAAGGATCTGATTCTAATATTTATCACCACTATTTCTGTGCCCCAGAAGAACAAAACCTACAACTTACAGCTCTGCATCTTTTGCCTTCTTAAGGCGTGGGATAAAAATCAGTGTGCAAACACGATTTAGGAGATGTTAATTCCTGACTACAAGTGCTAAGAGAAAACAGGTGTGCTAGTGACATTTTTAGTGCAATTCTGCTTATTAAAATTGTTTGCTTACAGACTGTAATTTGAACATGTATATTTGAACATGTACTTAATATATTTTCTTATATTTTATCACACTTGCAGATTTAATAACCCCCAAGCTACATATTGACAACATGACAACCCAACATAAACTATATATGCCTACCTACATAATTCAAAGAAAATTACTCAGGTGGAATCTTATTCCTCTTGAATATAATTTAAAAAATCATAATCATGCACATAAATTAAATTAATGAATACAAGTAAGCAACAAGTTAAATGTGCATCTTGAACCAACATTTGAAAGTCCGTTCATAAATTTAAAATCTGAACATTTCAGTGTGGAGTTTTTCAGTCCTATTATGACAAGGTTTTGCTTTTTAAGAGGATAAAATTAGTTATGCAACTCTAAACACTTTTTTTTTCCACTTTTAATAGGCATCTATTGCCTAGATACTTTACCAAAATCACAGTAAGTCTCTTTAGACATAATTAGGCTGTTCATAGACATAGCTACAAATTGTTACTTATATGTTTTATAGAAAAAATATCTCAGAGTATAGAAAAAATGTTCTCAAGCTTCGTTGTCCCAGGAAAAGTAGAGAATTGCCAATGACATTATTTTTAGCAGCAGGATAAAATACCTATTGACTGTGACTAAAACTATGGGATCCATCTGCTCATGGACACTTAGTGCAGCATATTTTATGCCTATGAATATAGCCCAGTGAAAAATGATTTATCTATGCAGTAGTCAATCTTTATGATGCTTATAGCCATACTAAAGAATGCACCACATCCCAATGAAAAAAGAAAAGACAATTTGAAATAGTGAGCAGCATAAATGTTCCCATCTTCTGAAGAGCAATGGTTAAAATTCCTCTAGACTGGAAAAGTAAAATAAAGAAACTAAACTAAACTGAAAAGGCAGGACAATCCCATTTAGAAAAGGAAGGCTAAGATTACATCATGCTTGAAAAAAAAAAAAAAAAAGGAAGAATGCATTTAATTTTTTAATTAGTCATAAATTTTTTCATTTAGAATTGCAGAGTAGAAAATTTTTTTAACGCATCTTTGTAGTATTCTGCCAAACTTAGAAGGTTTAGAATGTTCTAAGCATCTGAAAATTGTGAAAGAAATTAAAAAGCCACATGTTGTAAAGCCTTAGCAACAACAGTAACCAGCTGGGTAACCTTTGCAATAATTCTGTACCAAAGGTATTATATGTGCAGATATTTATGAAGTGCAAACAAACAGGTAACATATTTATCACTTGCAATTGAGTTGTATAATGCATGCACTGCTAGTGAACCCAAAGATTCTGAATGCAATTTCACTTAACACACAAAATTAACCTTTCATATGCATGCCTATATTTCCCCTATGACATCTTTCCTGTCATATTTCACAAGCAATTTGGGCAATGCTTAGTGTTTTAGCCCATCTGAATTATGCATACGCCTACACATTCCATAATGTAACTAAAGAATGCTTGCAATTCTTGGGCATGATGCAAATTTATTATAAATAATTGTAAAACCCAACCAACCATACAGAAATCAAACACAACTTACTGAAGTTAATCCCACACATTCTTTCTTCCACTGTCTCAATACATCAAACAGTAATTATCTTGTCTTTAACATAATAGGATGGAGAATATTTAGCCTGAGAGTACTCAAACCAGCTAAATATAGATAAACATCTATGATAGGATAAAAAAAAAAATAACTCACTTTTCTTCTTTAAAGGTCACTGTGTAATAATTACTTTGGTGTCATTATCTGGAAAGATACACACCCGAGCAAACTGATCCAATCCATATGGATTGCAACTGAACTTAAACAGCATTATCTGCTTCCTATTGTGAGTTCAAATTGAAATGCAGATTGCTGCTGTTTTGGTGAGAGGGGTTGTCTGCTTATTTGCTTTGCAGGAAAAGAGAAGGAGAAAAGTGAGGAAAAGGAGAAAATATGATAGTTATCATGTAACATAAACGTTATTGATCTGAGAGACTTCTTTGTTTCCTATTCCTGTACCTTAATGACTTCCAGCCCCTGCATCACTCCACTGATATAAAGAGTAATACTAAGCTTCTGATAAACCATGTAGAAAAACCCACACCATTTTCCATAAATACTAAGATAGTGTACTAATTGCTGTACCCCTCAGCCTTGTGTTAGTAAATACTTCCAATTTCAGCCTACTTTCTCCTGAAAATGTCACTGACATTAAGATAAATATTCTCAAATCATGTTTATAAGCCCTACCTTGTCTGTGAACTTTTGAGAGAGATTTAATGGCAGAGTGCTAATGAAAAATTTACATGGGATTTTCATTCCACAAGCTTTTCTACCAGAAAACTCACTCCATATATTTATTGTGAAAGCATAAAATTTCCCTGGAATTGTGCTACTTTTAGGAATTAGGCGAGTAAAGTTGCTCAAAATTTGAAAGACCAGAAAAATCAGTTCCACAAAGAATATCAGATTATTGTTTAGTATAATGGTTAAATTGTTAAAACATAATCTGTCCATTAACATCTGTATTGGGTCTGGCTGTGATGGAGTTAACTTTCATAATGTTCATAGTGCTGTGCTGTGTATTTGTAGCTAGCAAGACACTGATAGCATATCAGTGTTCCTGCCTCTGCTAAGCAGTGCTTGCACAGCATCAAGCCTGTCTCTCCAACATCCTTCCTCACCAGGCTGGCAGTGGATGAGATCTTGGGATGGGAAACAGTCAGGACAGCTGATCCAAACTGACCAATGAGATATTCCATAGCATAAGATGCCTGCTCAGCAATAAAAGGAATGAGAAAGGAGGGGGAGGGAGACAGACATTCATTGTTGCATTTGTCTTCCAGAGTAACCGCTGCACATACTGAAGCCTTACTTCCCAGGAAGTGGCTGGACATCACTTGTTGATGGGAGTAGAGAATAAATCTTTTGTTGCCCTTTGATTCCATTCATGGTTTTTGCTTTTTCTTTATTAAGCTGCCTTTATCTTAACCCAGGAGTCTTTTTACAGCTTTTTTTCCCCTTCCCACCCTCCACCAACCTTCCTCTGCAACCCTCCTACCCCTCTTGCCCATCCTGATGAGGAGGGAAGTCATGCATTCTAATGTGTATATTAACAACTTGCATGGGAAATCTGATTATTCCAAATGCTCCCCAGGCAGGTCCTCCTGCAAAACTGATCAAGTTGTACAGTTATTTTTAATCAGTAGAAACCATTCCTGCAGATGAAAAAACAGTCACACAAGGCAGCCTTCTGTATGCTGTTAAGAGTTATTTTGTATGCAGTTTAAGATATAATAGCAATAAATGGTGTAGATACGGAAGTGTCACATAGGACCACAGGCCAACTAGATCATAGGAATCCCACAGATCAGTTCCCAGTCCAGCTGCAGCCACCCTGGCATGGACCCCGTGCAATGGAGACTCCTACAGCCACATGTCCAGCAACCAACTGCACTGCCTGAGAGAACTGATCCCCATGCTAAACTCCCAACAGGTTTATTTATTTTTTAAATAAACACTCTGTGTATGAATGCCTATATAACAATGATCAGATACTCAGGTGTGCCTGACAAACTTTGACTTTTCTTGTAAAGAAGAAAAATCCATGCTTTTTCACCCTGATCTAAATTTTCCCTTTTCAAAATATCTCACGAAGTACATCCTCCCACAGTGTTTCAGTAAGTAGGAAAGTGGTGGAGCAGCCTAGCACTAGCAGTAACACAGCTATCAGAATATAATGTTCATAGTGCTGGTATGAAGTAAGCTCTGTAGGTTGAAATTATTGAAGTGTTAGGCTGCCTGTGTTACAGAAGTAAACACAGTTTATAAGAGATACAAAGTAAAGTTCTATTGTAAATTGCTAATAACGGACTTGCAAGTCAAACCCTAGAAACCAGCAACAAACGATATCTTTGCCTTTTCACTAGTGCCAACTGCTGCCCTTTGAGTCAACTTGAATGAATAAAACATTCAAATGAACAAGGACTCAGAAAATCAGTTCCAACCTGAAATTCATTTACTGCAGATTATCAGATATGGTGAATCAGACCTATATATTGTATCCAGCCAGAGTGATAATGAAACTTCTCTCAGGGCATGCCCTGGGCAGGACAAAGCGATGAATTTCTCAAAGGAGCTAAAGAGAGTATTTTTAGTTAGTTGTACTGACAGTGGTATCTGGTTCTCATGCTTGTAATGAGACAGAACAACAGGGCTGGTTTTGGGAGGAAATAATTTCTTGAATCTTATTAGGAGAGCTGGATAGAAGGTATGGAGAAAGAGAATGGGAGCTCAACTCCCTTATCTTGCTGCTAGCATTACTTGGATCTATCAACTCAACTGATGTTTCCTCTTGCAGTATTAGGGTGTTATGTTAGATACTTTGCTCCTGTCTATTTTCCTCTCTGGCATTCTGCATAATCTGTCCTAAGGATTTAATTTGAACTAAAATTGTAATTAATTCAGCGATAGCCAGGCAAGGTTTAATGATCTACTATTGCATATCTATCGCAGAAACATAGAATAGTTTGGTCTGGAAAGGTCCTTCAAAAATCATCTGGTTCAAACCCTCTGCAATGAGCAGGGATATCTTCGACTAGAGCAGGTTACTCAGAGCCCCGATCAACCTGACCCTTAATGTTTCCAGGTATGAGGCATCTAACACCTCTCTGGGAACCAGTGAGTTCCAGTGTTTCACTACCTTCATTGTAAAAAAATATCTTCTTTTTACATAATATAAATCTACATTACCCCTTGTCTTATCGCTAGAGGCCATATGCACTGATACATCTATATGTACACACATACATATACATGCATATATAGATATGAACATGAGGGCCCCTTTTGCCTTAAACTTTTAAATTGTATTTCAATATAAGGTGTGAAGGCATTTTCTACTGTGAATATTTCATCTTTAACCTTCTAAACCACACTAAAAACGTGCTGATTAGAGACACCCACTATCCATTTTACCCTGTTGCTAATGAAAACAAGCCCTGCTTTCAAAGCTATTTTTACTGTTAAGATTTGCATAATATAGCTGTGCTCTGACTCAGATTTCTGCAGATGAAGTAACTTTTCCTTTTTTCATAAAATCTTCTAATTTGAGGGCTTGACGGTAAGATAATTTAAAACCAGTTTTAAGATCCCAGCTCAATTATTCTCCTTAGGTATCTGAAATAATATAACTTTACAAAGCTGTAACTCTAGGCAGTTTATAGAGCTATGTTTATATTGCAGGTTCTCATAAAATTCCCTCTCTTTTAATTAAATCTTTCTTTTTATAGATGCCTATTAAAGAAACTTTGAAGCACAATAACCGAGCTGTTATTCTCCTAAACATATTTACAATAAAATACCAAACATAGAGAAACACATTTCTCAGCAAGTAAGATCTGAATTTGCAGAGACAGAAATTAAATCCTTCTTTTGGCAAAATTGGCAAAAGTTTTCTCATGACAACACTTAAGTTCTGCTCTCCCTAATTTTATTATGAATAGGATAGCAAGAAAGATGTTGATCAGATCTTAACCAATCATAACAGAAATGGGTATAGCAGAAAATCCATGGAGGGAAATTCAGTTGAAAGCTACTAAAATAAAAAATGGGATCTTTGGCTCAGGCACACCTGGGCAAAAATAGCTGAAATATTGTCAGGATATCTGCAAAGTATGCGTAGATGTTTTCCCAGTTCTGTGCCCTTCTCTAGGCATTAGATCTCTGGACCAACACAACACAGCAATCCTTTCTGTTTGACGATTTAGGGATTTCTACCCACTCAAGCTCACAAAGGCAGTGAAAAAAAAGTGAACAAAGCCATAATTTTTCACATTACCTGTAGCTTTTTTTCTAATATAAAATAATAGATCTAGTCCCAGTTCCAGTACAGCTCAGAAAGCAACATAGGCCACAGTTTGATTCTATTTATAACTAGAATTCAATATCTTATCAATGACATCAATAAAACTTGTGTATCATTGATCTATCCATTAGAAGGAATATATGGTTTCATCACTGTGCCATTTTGTAGAAACTGGTAAAGTTTAAGCTACCATACAAATTCAAAATGCGTTGTATGAACACTATTTTGATCTCTCCAAACAATGTAATCATTATAATTTAAGCTTGGCTTTACAGACCGCTCAAATACTAGTTTAAAATATCTAACAATAGCTGTGAAGCACCAGAACAAAAATATTAGGTCAAATGTCTTATTATTTAAAAGTCTGCATGTTATTCCACAAAACGCCACAGATAGCTTTAATGAGAGTTCAAACTTTAGTAAATATTGATTCTCTAGTGCAAAGTTTATCTGGAATAGAATACACTCCCAAGTACCTGAACAGCAGCAATATTACATTAGAATATGAATAGCAATAATAAGCATGAGCCATATAAAATGCATGGCTCCATGTCTGCACTTTGTTTTCTTCTCTTTGATTTTGAAGCAAGGCTGTCAGCACTGAAAATGTGATCTCTCAATTACAGTTCCCAGAACAGTTAGCAGGATTTGGGGTTCTCCAATACCCACACCAACCTTCTGCAGAAACTGCTGCAGGTATGCCAACTGAAGGCACCTCAAGATGTATGTGTTATAGTATTCTTTAAAGCGCAAATTTTTTAATGTGAATTTTTTTGATAGTAATCTGGCATAATAAATATATATAATAAATATCAACTCACTAAATATGAAACAGAAGTGCTGAGGTATATGATATTTCATCAGAAAATACTATCGGCTGGACTGATGCACTAAAATAACTAGAAGATAACATTTTCATCTAGTGTCTCAAAAGAAAGAGGGACAAACCTTAATCAAATGGACTAATGCTTAGCAACTATCTACACTAATTATTAGGACAAAAATATTTATTATTAATATTTATTATTATTATTCCCTGTACATAGGAAGTGCATAAATTTGTAACAGTTACATTACACATTTAAAAACAATTATCTTCACTAATTAAGCAATTTCCTCTGGAGGCACTGTTCTGAAAAGAATCATAGAATCATAGAATACTTAGGGTTGGAAAGGACCTTAAGATCACCAAGTTTCAACCTCACTGACATGGGTAGGGACACCTCCCACTAAACCATGTCACCCAAGGCTATGTCCAACCTGGCCTTGAACACCGCCAGTGATGGAGTATTCACAACTTCCCTGGGCAACCCATTGCAGTGCCTCACCACATTTACAGTAAAGAATTTCTTCCTCACATCCAATCTAAACTTCCCCTGTTTAAGTTTGAACCCATTACCCCTTGCCCTATCACTACAGTCGCTCATGAAGAGACCCTCCCTAGCATCTCTATAGGCCCCCTTCAGATACTGGAAGGCTGCTATGAGGTCTCCACGCAGCCTTCTCTTCTCCA
>JASSUY010029473.1:0-47511 GCA_032466535.1 Forpus xanthops
GAGAAGGATGGGTGGGTGGTGTGATGGTTGGAGGCCGTCTTGGGCAAAGTGATCACGAAATGATTGAATTTTCTATCCCTGGTGAGGTCAGGAAGAAGGTCAGCAAAACTGCTACCTTACCATTCTGGGGGATGACTTTGGCCTGGTTAGGAGGGTGGTTGAGAGTCCCTTGGGAAATAGTACTGATGGACAAAGGGGTCCAGGAAGGCTGGACGCTTTTCAGGAATGAAATCTTCAAGGCACAGGAGCAGGCATTCCTCATGTGCTGACAGTCAGACTGGTGGGGAAAAAAGCCACAAGTCGAATCATGACTTAAGAAGAGCAACGCAGGCAAGAGAAAGGGAATACAGAGGGGTCACTTGGGGAAGAAGACAGCATGTAAGAAAAGAAAGTCCAAATATTCAGGTAACAGAAAATTTCATGCCAAAGTGTTGCAATAAATGCATGTGAGTATCAGATACGGCTGTTGGGGACATAACTGAGGAAGAGGAGGGAAGATGAGCTCAGGAGTATCCTGCAGGATCTGGGAGATTTGGCTGGAAGACAGGAGAGCCCACTGTTTTTCTTGACTTTGGCTCCTCTTTGTTGATACTTTAATAAAACACAATGTGCCTATGGCAAGTTAAAGCTAAATGCTAGATAAGTTGACAGGATTTTCTGTTTTGTTTTGCTTCATTTTATATAAAATCTTTCTTTGGAGCTATCATAAAATCTCCTAAACAGCAGGAAATTGCGCTCGATATTTCTGAATCTTCCAGGAGAAGGACCCCAGACTCTGTTCTTGTTTACTGCTTATGCAGTGCAGAGTCTTCTTGCCTGCTTAGGGATAAATCAGGCTGAACAGCCTCAGGGCTGTATCCCCAACTTACACTGCAGATGTATCTTCAGTTGCAGGAGGAAGGCCCTGTTTGGGGAACAAATGGAGGGGAAATCCCTTCTTAGGATCCATTCTCTCCCCAGAGCTCATCCTCTCACCATAGGACAGTGCAGGGAGTCAGTCACAGCAATTTCATGACATCCTTGACTTCCTCTCCCTTTCTGACTTGCTTTAGTTGCTCATCTCTTCATCCCCCATTGCACTTCACCTTCTTTTACCTTTAAGTGAGTAGTGGCCAGCACTGTAAGAGAATCCTACTGCAACTGTAGCCCATCCAAATATAAAAGGGGTTGGGTTATGTGTGCAATATGTTCTTTTTATTTGCAAGTTTGCATGAAGAACGTGTCTGGCAAGTTCTGAGCAGACGGATCAGAGAGCTATGAGTTTTTTTTAAAGCTTTGGCAAGTACTCCATACCTTTGTATTTCGGCAGGAGCTCTGCATCTCATATACTAGTCTCTAAAGATTCTGCCCTCAGTTTGAGCTTTACATGGAGACCTTTGCAAGTAATGGAAAGACTTCCATTGATAAGCAGGGGAGCTGTAAAGCCCTTTTAACTCCACAGCACTGGAGACAGAATCTGAATTACTCTTTTGCAGAAGTGGTTACAAGAAGAGCTTAGAAATTTGCACCAAGATTTTGCAGTCAGTCTCTTGCATTAGCAGTGGTAAGAGGCAGCTAAGATTTTGATAGCCAGTAGATTCCCAGTTACCTGGCAAAAGGTATAATATAGAGCCTTTGTGGTTTATAATGTATGTTTCCACATATAATGAGTAAGAAACTGGAGAGATTTACAACAGATTTAAGGGTTTACTTATCCTTGTGTCCAAGACAGGATCGAAGACATCAAGCTCAACCAGGGAGTTAGCATGGTCTTTGTTAACCTGAAGCTTAAGAAAGGGCTGGATGAAGTCCTTGCCGGCTCTCTGAGGTGACACTTGAAATCTGAAACCAGGCAGTGAGTGAATCTTTCAGTAGAGTGAATAGTACATAAGAATTTGAAAGCCTCAACTGGCTGCTTGTGGTTGTTCTACCGCAGATGGTTAGGCTGGAGTCCTCTGCAGGTTTCTTCTAGTTCAGGTTCTCCTCAACAGCAGTTTTCAGCCGTGATAGCTGTACTTACCTCTACTGTGACGTTAACCAACATTAGCACATTGTATGCAACTAGATTTCATTGTTTGAGCTTACTTACTCTGAGGTTACATATCAGGTTATTTCCATTACATTAAAAGGTGCTTGAAGTTCCAATGGAAACCATGGATAATGACTGATAAGTAAGAGAAAGGTTGGTGAGCCTGCCAAGATGCTGTAACACTCAAGAACATCGCAGGAGTCTGACATGTCAGAGAAGAGAAGGGAACGAAGGAAGTTGCCAGGGAGCCAGCAGCATCTGGAGGGAGGAGATCAGAGTGCATGGAGAGGAAAAAACAGATTAATAGCGGTTTTTTACAAGATAATGTCATATTTACTGCTATTCAGTGGTTGCAGAACCCACACTGGCTGACAGCAGTGACCATCCCAAGTTCCAGGGCGATGCAGCAGACAGAATAGGTTCTTCCAAGTGGCCATATGATCTTACTGTGTTTTGAAAGTTCATCAGCTTGTTTGAAGAAACTCTAAGTCACCCAAAATATTTCCTAACAGTTGGCAACTGTAATTGTCAAACCCAGCTGTAAAATGCCCTTATTGCTAAATCTCGGCCTTTGATGTGTCCTAGGGTGTTCTTGACTGTGGCTGATCTATGTCATTGATGCATCAGCCTGTGTACCATCACTGCTGAGCCGCACTCAGTTATCTTTTTGTTTGCTTGCTTGCTTGCTGGGGAGCTGATGAATTTATTAGCCAAAGCTATTCCACTGTAAATTATACTTGTAATTTCCCTATTCTTCTCTATCTGATTGTAGTAACTATAGAAGACCAGAAGTACTTATTGGCCAGACCATTGAATCTAAAATAAACTGAGCAAGTTGCTGTTCTGGAGCTCTAGTTATTTGAAAGAACCAGTGTGTCCTTCAGTCTTTTTTTCCTTTTAGGTGTGTAATGAGTCATGAAGACAGCCTGTTCTGGCGTCTGCTCTCTGTGGTTATTGTCTAGAATACATACACTGATGTGTTCATTCAGTTATCCCCTGCTTTAGCTGCCTGTATATATTTGAGAAGGGGTATAGGCAAAGGAAAATTTGAGCAAAATAATGATATTTCTATTAACAGAGTCTTGGGTTTCGGAGTTTTTTTGGGTTTGTTTTTGAACCAGTATAATTACAGTGACAGCAAATGCAGCTGCTCTGCTTATATCAGCCTCTGATACAGCCCATTTTTTAAAGGAGCCATGTTTCTGCTACTTCTGCGGATGTTCTGCTTTGTTTATTATCATGAATTGTATAATGTTCTCGCGGTGCTTTACAGTTCATAAAATACAAATGAAGACAATTCTTGTGCTTTATTTTATATACAGGACTGTGTTACTTGAGAATGTAAATGTGTACTTATGGGTAAACAATTTAATCCTCCAGTATTTTAATGAAAATTCAGCTACTTGATACCTAAATATGAGTTAATGCTCTCCAGTTGATCTGAAAAATAAGCATAGCAGGTGTCAGAAATGATTTAAAGATCAGTATTTTCTGGATACTCAACTTGTCATTCTCCTGAAACTAGTTTGTGACAAAAGCAAAGCTTTTACTGCTGAATGCCCTGACTGTGGTGATTTGGGGTATGCTCCCAAGATAGCATCCTGGTCCGTTCTCTTCTCATGCACAAGGAGGAGCAGAGACAGATCTCTGCTGGGAAAGCAAAGGGTGTCCCTCTGCAGAAGGAGCACAGCGCCTTCGCAGAACCAGTGGAGAGCAGATTTCTGCAGGATTTATACAATACCAGAAATCTGGCAGGCCTGATGAGGGTGGCATGTGAGCGCTGTCATCACAGAGATCCCCAACTGGGCTTCCTCAACATGTGTAGCTGTACAAGCAAGAGCAATGCTTTGTTTGAATCTGGCTGCTTTGTGAGCCCTGTTCTGCAATTAACTGTGTTATATTCTGTTCTCATGCTTGGTTTTCCTTAATCTGCTGACAATAGCTGCATATATGTGATATCTAGAGGATCTTCATGGGTATTTGTGAGATAGTTTTTTCCCCAAGCATTGCTTAGAAGGTAGAAGATCAGTTGAAGAGGGGAAGGTTAGTAGTAGCCATAGAAGAAGATCTAGAAGGCATGTCTTCTAGAGGTACTTTGTCAAGAAGCAATTAACAAGCTTTTTAGCTAACTATTTGATTTCCTGTGAAAGGGAAAAATCCTGTACAAAAAGAGGATAGACAAAACCAAATTGTTCTTACAATTTAAAACATCGCTACTGAACGAAAATTGCTCTGCTTACTCGGCTAGAAGTCTGCTGGATAACCTTTTGGTAACACCTGTACATTTATTCAGCTCATTCCCACATGTGATCATATGCATATGTTCCTTTATTAGAAAACACAGTGTTGGATTATCACTGTATTGAAAGTGAAACCAAATAAACAGATATACCTGGAAGAGCATCCCCATGTTCAGATAGATGTTTGTACAACCTCAGTTCTGAGTTTGTTGACCCTGAGCTTTTGCTCACACATGCAGTTGTGCATTGTCAGCTATTTTTGCATGCAGGTATTTAAATGTGTCACTCAGAAGTGGGGGAGATGAGGCTGTGTGTGTGGAAATTCTTATCTCTACTTGCACAAGTGATTGAATCTGTCATTTCTACATGCAGATGTTGTTAGTACTCCCCCCACCCCAAAAGCCCTAGCCGTCCACATCGTGAGCCATAGATACACCAAACACTTCCTGCCTCTTTGAGGAGGAGTGCATGGATAAGGTGCCAAAAAGAAATGAGAGAGGATTAAAGGGGAAATTTAACTCAGTCTTCCTTCTCCCCTGTGGTTTTGGGTTGTGTTGTCCCCTCTCCCCCCCCTTGTCTTCAGTTAATATTTTAGTGTACTGAAAACTCTTTTGCAGAAAGACCTTTTAAGTTTATTTTGCTCCTGGAGGTACAAGTTGTTCATCAACATTTCTGATAGCAGTGTTTGATGTGGTTACAATGGGCTAAGCATAAAGGTAAAGCAGTGTTTATAGGAAGGCAAAGCAATGTTTATAGATAAAGGTAATATCTTTTCTAAGACCAATCAGTGAAGTTGGAAGAAGTAGACAAGCTTTCAAGCATGAAAGCTGCAAGGCACAGAAAAGGCATTTCTTCTTTGTTTTTTTTTTTTTTGCAGCTATTTGATCTAGTAGAAAGAAAGTATTGGAAATACTGAAAGAGAAGTTTTTTTCAGTGGGAATACATGCTTGAGGGTGTATTCAAAGAAAAAGGTACGTTGCTGATGGGGAAGGTAAGACCAGTAATGTAGTGCAAAGGGCAAAGATGCAAACCCGCAGGGGGAAATGGCAGAACAACCCAAAAAGGCTTATCTCATGTAATAGTTTCTGGAAGACTCACTTGAAGAACCTGTAAAAATTTATGATGGGTTCCTGCAAAGAGGCTGCTTTTTTTATCACAATGTAGAATGCAATAGCTTCAGTGTGGATGGAAACACGTAATTCAGTCTAGGAAAACAAGTGAAGAGTCCTTCATCAGGTTATTTTGTGGGAAACAGTAGTCTCTGAGGGTCCAGCAAGGAATTTATCATCCATTAGCTTTCTACACTTGAAGCAATGTAACAGAAAAAGAAGTTAGAAATAATGAGTCTAGATCATTCTTGCTTACATGCAGTCAGGTTGCTAAGATAGTACATTGCCCTAACACCGTAAAGATACTTAGCCTAGGAGAAGGAGTTGAAGCAGAGGTGCTAATTTCATTATGTATGGCATTCATCACAATTAGGCTTTTGCTTAAGAAAAGCTAGTGCCTCTTTAACTTGTGATGCCAGTTGTAGAAATTCTGCCATACTTAGTTTCTGACCTTTTAGCTCATTCTGCATAATTTTCTTCCTGAATGTGCAGCATAACAACATGAAGAGAAGCCTTGGTTTCAGATATCATAGGTACCGCAGTATGGATAATATCAAGCTCTTTCAATCCACAGTATCCATCCAGTCCCACAGCATGCTACAGTTGAGAAACCTGCAAATACTTCTCTTGTCATTCTGTTCTTCAGTGAGGATGAATGTTCTGTGTACCACTGGATATGTGTAGTGATGATTTCTTATACTTTTACAAATGCCTTTCATGCAAAGTACACACTGCCAGCCCTTGACTTTGGTTTTTGGTGGCTATGGGATTGGAATAAAGACATTTTATTCTGGATACCAAGACGCAGCTGAGTCTTCAGAACGTATCTTAGACCAGTTGTAGTTAACATCAGGAGATTGCTTTTGTCACATTATTTGCTTTTAGATACTTAGATCACTGCCAAAACTGAGGTATGCAGTTTCTGGAGTCTTTGAAAAGATATGACTGTGCAGAAAGGAAGAGAAATAAGCCAAGTTCTTGTGTCCCATTCACCTCACACCCCCCCACGCCCCAACACATCTTTGCATAATGACAGCTGCATTGCATCCTCAGAAACACTCGGGTTGACCTGATAAAGACCAAAGGGAAGGCAGTGTTATAGTTGTACTTCAGTGGGACTTTCCCAGCATTGATTGCTGATTCTCTCATCCCTCTGGCACTTCTGAGCAATGGTAGTCCCCTTGCTGCTGCCAGACGCTCTGTAAACAGTTGTTCAAACACTTTGAAGGTTGCTTCATAAAAAGGAGTCACAATGTTCACTGCTTGCATGCCTTCAGTTTCCACTGGAGAACTCAGCATTGCCTACTAGGGGCACTTAGTACTTTTCTGGATTTGGACCAACATCTTCTCATCTCTTTTTGCTATGTATGTTGACTAGAAAGAAGTCAGAGAGCTTATCATGCTGCTGTTGTTCTCATGTGACAAATATTGTGAGAGCTGCACTGTTGGCCTTTGAGGAGTCTAGAACTCCATTAAAATAAATAGGGAGACTTTACATGTTGGACGAAATCTGGCCTTTTCAAGTCTGCTTTTCTGGTTAATTATGAAAAGCCTAATTTTATCATGATGACATAATTTCACACCTCTTTTGAAATATTTTTCTTTACATGTATTACACAGTTTCACCATTGTTTTATTCCAGCAGCATTTGCTAGATGTCAGATTGGTCTGGGCTGAGAAAATAGAAGGAAACAATGAGACATTGTCAGTTACTCATTTGGAGATGGATTTGGGTGGCTGAAGAGAGGAAGAACCCGAAACAATATATGAAGTTGCACATCTGGCATGCCAGAAGTTAACAAAGTGATGTTATCGTATGGCATCTTGATTGGAGTTGTCATAATGTTGCATGGTATTTCAGCCTCCTGCATCACAAAGCTGTCAACATAGTGATAACCAGGAAAACAGAAACTTGTTAGCGGCCAACAGCCTGGTTGGTGTTGTCCTAGGATTAGGGTAAATACTAGTAGGCTATGCTTGTACGTGCAAAGGCACTCAAGTGTATTGTTCAGCTAGAGGAAGATTGTGGGCATATGAAATTCTGGGCTCACAGTGGTGTGTCTTGGGTTCCTTTTGCGCAGGTGTTTATTTTATTGTATGTTAAGTAGGAAGCTTGACTGAAACTTGACACAAATACAGCTGGCATCAGTGTTTGAATGAAAGCAGCATCACCTTGTTGTGCAAACCCATGCGTGGCCACAGTTCATGCCAGGCTGGCTCTGCATGCCCCAGGTTGCCTGGATGGACAATAAGTTTTCTTCTGTTTAATGTATGATTAGTATCTGAATCAGAAGGAAGGCTGGGAACATGAATAAGGCAATGCCATACAGATTAGCCATGGGTGATCAATGTCTCCAGTGTACGGATACATTGTACAGGCTTTACTTTAGCATGTGGTACTATGTTCTCACCAGAGTATTACTGAAAAAGATCAAATAGCCTCTTCTGATGTTCCACTTACTATGATCTCTTTACCACTGGCGTTGCAGGGCAAGTTTTCATGGCAGGCTTTCTGTGTGGTTTCTCTAAGAAAGGAATGTGGTGGAATGTTTGCTTGGGAGCATAAGCTGATTTCATTGGGGTGTTTCTGTATCACTTCTCTTTCCCCATGCACCCTAAGAAAATTCTTTCTGAAAATGTGCTTGAATGTGCATCTGTTCCGTAGATGTTTGAGCTGTAACAGTTTCCTCTGCTATTTTATAATATGGGTAGTCCATTTTAATAAAAATCAGGTAAATGTTAACCCATAGGCCATCATATCTGTTGTTTCTTGTAGGTTCTAAAATCTAAAGAATTATCATCACCAGGACAGCGTTACATTGACAGCAAAGTAGTTAAAACAAGAGCTGAAGGAGAATGGTTGTCTTTTGATGTCACTGAAGCTGTACACGAATGGCTCCATCACAGAGGTGACAAGTGCCCTTTGCTTTCACTCCTGCCGTAAATGCTCCTCCATTAATGCTCCTCCATTAACTCAGCAGTATTTCAGGGTCATTCCATGTCTAAAAGAACAACTTACTTTTATGTTTTGCAGACAGGAACCTTGGATTTAAGATTAGCTTACATTGTCCGTGCTGTACCTTCGTGCCTTCCAATAATTATATCATCCCAAATAAAAGTGAGGAGCTTGAAGCAAGATTTGCAGGTAATGAAAGAAAAAAAAACTGTTTTAAAATGTTGTGGCACTTACTAATGAGGAGGGAAAGAGCCGTTACTGCCTTTCCGTATGGCATTCAGCTGATTGAAAACTTGTTCTGTTGAGAAATTGAATTCTCAGCTGCTAGGAAATGGTATTGAAGACACAAGGGTAAAACTGTTAGCTGAACTATTCTAAAACCAGGTGGCATGGATAAGCCATCTCATTCTGTGAATACAGCCTCATTGTCCTTAAGTGTCTGTGTTACAGTTTGCGACATGCGCACCAGATGCACTGTGGGGTGTGGGGAAGGCTGTTGCACAGTAGACCATCCCCTGTTGGATAGTCATGAGAAAACTTGCTGAATGTTTTCAAGATAAACCCTTTGACTGCTGTCCATCCTAGCACTGCAGTGGTTCAGGCTTGAGGCAGGAGGCTGTTGCTGGAAAGTAGAGTTACAATGGTGTTTAGCACGCACGTAACTGGTTGCAGTAAATATCTGTGTGAGAGTTGAAGTGTTAATTCGAGTGTTAAATAGTACTCATTGTGGCAAGTTTCCAAAGTACAGTTAAGGCAGCAGCTGGCTGCTTTGATTACAGAGCACTTTGTTTTGTCGTGAGTATGGAGGATCACAGACTTTGTGAGTACCTGCACACGTACTTGCAGTTCTCCCACTATCACCTGGGATAACTCTTGGGTTTGTTGGTTTGGGTTTTTCTCTAGTCATAGCAGTAGTACTTTAAATTACTTTGAGCAATGGCATGAGTCACTTTGGGAAGAGCTGAACAGTAGGTCCTAGAGGTGTATTAATGTCCTACAGTGTTCCACTGCCAGTGCATTGTGGGGTTAAAGAAACAGCAATGGTATGCCTGTCTGTGTGCTCCTACTTCCAGCAGCAGAAATCTGATTTTCATGTGAAGTCAACAAAACTATGTTAGTTAATATTGATTAACTCTATTTATCTATATTGGCATTGTGAATTTATTCCAAGATATTGGTATATTAGTTACACACAGTATTTTTTTATGCTGACAGCTTGGTAAAAAAATTGAATTGAGTGAGCATTAAAAAGTAAACAGCGTGTAGTTAGGGTTATAGTTATAAGTGCTTCTTATGGACAGCAGACAAGGCGATGGAGAGTAAATATATCAAATTCATGTAAACTCCCTTGTGTTTTTAAGCCATTAAAGCTTCAGTTTCAAAAGGGAAATGTTATTTAATTCACCATGTTGTAATTACCATCCACCAGTACATATAAAACTATGTCAGTATTAGAACCCAAATGCTGTTTATGCAGTTCTCATTAAGTATATCATGGTTTAGTTCATTTATTTCCCAATGATTTGGCTATATTGTTCATCAAGTATTAAACTTTTCTAACCATTTCACTGTATTGGAATTTTTCTCTAAGTAGATGCACGTATGTATGATTGAAGCCATTGTGTATTTAAACAGTTTTTAGTATTATATTTATTCTCTGTAATTGCAAAAGTTACAAACCCAAAAGTGTATTTTTTTGAATAACATCTGATTCAGGAGATTAAGTTTCAAAATGGTCTTAACAACAGACATAACATGAACTATGAGCTTTTGCCTGTGCTATTGCCATGTTCAAGAAGCTAGTAAGGCAGTTAGTGATTCAAGAGAAAATATAAAATGTGAGGTTATGTACTGACACTTTAAGAAGAAATATTTTGATCAATATTCTTACCATACCCATACAAAAGAAGGGGCTAGAATAACTTTCTGGGGAAAATTAGCACATTTATATAAACTGGCAGTGGGAGACAGAGAATTTATAAGTGAGGCTGAGAAAACTGATGGGATGGAATTGAGCAATAGGAAACACAAGTGAAGTATCCAGAGCAGCTTTAATGGTGTTACAAGGTTTTCAAGGGTACATAGCTGTTAAAAGGTGAGAATACTGCCCTAAGTGAAGTTGCAAAAGCATCATTGCTTTGGGGCATTTGAAACTAAGCAATGCAGATGCAGTGATTGAATTAATCTTCTGTTACTCATTTCAACAGTTCTGGTAAATGTGCTGAAAGGCCAATAAATGGCTAACCAAATGTGGGAGGGTTGAACAATAGATAACATGAGAACTGTGAATATCTTAGGGATCTTGGGTTGAAATTCACCTCACTTGCCCAGTGAGCATGCTGACGCCAGCATTTCTGAGAGACTTTTTTTTAAAGAGATGGTTTATTTAATTTGTGAAGAAAAAGCAACACAATGTTTATCACCAAAATGTATTTTTTGAAGGTATTGATGACTACACATATTCCAGTGGTGATGTGAAAGCTTTAAAGTCCAATAGGAAAAAATACAGTGGGAAGACCCCACATCTTCTGCTAATGTTATTACCCTCCTACAGACTTGAGTCGCAACAGCCCAGTCGGCGGAAGAAGCGTGCTCTAGATGCTGCCTATTGTTTTAGGTAACTATGCATCTATATTCCATATACTTACTCAGTAGTACCAGTCTGTGAGGTGTAATGCTGTTGCTTATGACGTTTCTTTATGGTTGGCATGTATACAGAGCTTGCACCCTCATTTGTGGACCCATGGCATCTATATGTAGCAGGTATCTGCCCAGCAGTCTCCAGTCTCACAGAGACTGTGGCAGATGGGGAAGGTTGTGTCCATAGAAAGAAGCTGAGTTCTATCTGGGATGATTCCCAGACTCATCAGCCTCATAATGACAGCCAAATTGTCACCTCTGTTCTGCTCACCTACTTAGAGAGGCCACTCAGTAGGACCTGGAGGAAAACATTGGTCCTCCAGGGAAACTACTAGCTTTGTCTGTTTAAACAAGTCCTGCCATGTCTAAGCATTCAATTTCAATTACAGTAAAAGCTACTGTTTATATGATTTGTTTGTGAGTGCTTGGGACTCTGACCTGCCTGCATCATTCAGGGAGCAAGTGACTGGATTATCTTTATTCCCTGTGTTGTCTTTGTTATAACCAATGTGTTTATCTGCACTTTGTTTCCCAGGAACGTGCAGGATAATTGCTGTCTGCGTCCACTTTATATTGACTTCAAGAGGGATCTTGGCTGGAAATGGATTCATGAACCTAAAGGATATCATGCTAATTTCTGTGCAGGAGCCTGCCCATATTTATGGAGTTCAGATACTCAGCACAGCAGAGTAAGTAATATTTTTTCTACATTTTAGCTTCTATTTTATAACTGCAGGGTGAACTGTTTCTAGGACTGATATCAGCACCAGTGCCCAAAGCTTGTATTTTATTGTGTCAGCAACTAAGGATGATGAAATGTGGCCCTTTAGAGTGACTTCAGGTGACCTCAGCCTAGTGCTGAAGCAGTACAAATATATTGGCCTTGAGTTTTTATGTTCTTAATGTATTCATTGATGCAACATGTAGACAGATTGAATGCTTCTGGGGAGAGTGAGGTTGCTGTAGCTTTAGGAGGCTGCCTGAGAAGGGATCTTTCATGATGGAGAATGAATGGAAGATGGCACAGGAAGTTTGGTCAGCAAACACCAAGGGAAGCATTATTAGAGTAACAAAAGGGCTGAGTCACACTGCATGGTTACCACCTACTATGACCTTTCATTGAGCTTCATAAAAATGTACTGATAAATATACTCCTTTTACTCCAAAATACGTATTCATTTTTGTACTCTGAAAACTTCTATGCAAAGGAGGAACTTTGTATCTGGGATGCTGTCATAGTCATCTGAGATGGGACTTCTTATTTTAGAGATTAGATGTGATATTTTAGCCAACTACCCTAGGATGAGAAGTACTCTGCTGAAAAGTGCTTTTTTGTCTCAACTGTCAGTAAGGATGTCTAGACAGTAAATGCAAGAGGCAGACATATGCACCACAGTTGTCATAAAGCAATAATTTCACCCTCAGGTCCACATTAAGAATGGTGTCTTCGTTTTTCAAGCCTCCCTTAAAATACCAGGTCAAAGCAAGGCAGCAGGGAGAACTCTTTGTGTCCAAGGGGCAGTTTACTTTCCCTTTGCACTATAACGCTGTGGTAGCATGTTCGTCCTAAGCTTACAGATTCAGATATAGATATCTTTTGTAGTTGTCACTGGCTGTGGCATTGTACTATTAGGCAATATCAGCAGGCAGAGATATAAATTAGTTAAGTATGTTTCTGTGCTGGTATGGAGTAGTAGTGTACGCGTTTTGGAGCAGCACTTGTTTTTAAAGGAAAGAGGAAGAGTAACTATCATGGTCACAAATATGTGGTTTGGATAGTTGCCCAAGGAGTCAGAAGTTGCTTAATAAAGTAGTTAGTGTTGCTGTCCTGAACAGATCTTCTGTCTCTCTAAGCTGCAAATGTTGTGTTGAAGTTCTAGGAAAAGGTCACTTGGTGTTTGGCAAACATATTAACGGCATCCTCAGAAATACCTATGCATCATCAGCAGGGAGCCCTACATACTTCCCTTGCAGAGAACCATGTATATGAATCCAACGTGACATAAAGCACCAGAGCTGCTAACTTCACCACAGCTGGATCTCAACAGAAGTAACTGCAGCTTAAGTCCTGGTGCTTGCAGGATGGCATTAAATGAAGTCAGAAAGGAAGAGCAGAACTGCTCTTCTCCCATTGCTGCACTTGTAAAGCCAAAATCTTGTAACAGCAAATGGCAGTCTGAAAACACAGATAAAAGCCATTCAGTTTCTTCTTTCTGTATCAATACAGTGTGCATATTTATTCAAAGAGCTATGCTTTCAAGGCAGGCTCCAGGCATGAGGTTTAAGACTGTATGGATAAAACCTTAGGATACTCGGGCAGGTCATGACATCAGATTGAACAGAAGAAGCATAAAATATGTTAAAATCCAGGAATATTCATACTGCTTCCACTGGGATTTCTCTCAGGCACTGTGGGAGGAAGCAATGCAGAAAGGAATTTGCTCCTCAGTGGCAGGAAGGCATGAGGTAGCTGTCTTAAATCTGTTTTCCTTTCTCCTAGGTACTCAGCTTGTATAACACCATAAATCCAGAAGCTTCTGCCTCTCCATGCTGCGTGTCCCAGGATTTGGAACCCCTCACCATCCTCTACTACATTGGCAAAACACCCAAAATTGAACAGCTGTCCAACATGATCGTAAAGTCATGCAAGTGCAGCTAAAGAATACCCCTGAAACAGTGTGATGTCTGTGTATTATAACCAAGGAAAAACAGAAAGAGAGAGAGAGAAGAAAGAAAGACAAATGAAAACCCAGGTTCATCAGTGTTAAAAAGAAAAAAAGAAAAAAAACAAAAAAAAAGAAGAAAAAAAGTGGTACTGGACTGAACTGTTTGAAAGTTTGTTTTGTTTTTGTTTTTAAACTGGCATCCGAAGCAAAACATTGAAGGCCTTTATCCTACATTTCACCTACACATAGTGTGAGATAGACAAGAAGCAAAGTAAAAGAAAAAAAAAGAAACCTTTAAAAAATAAACACTGGAAGAAATTTGTTAGTGTTACTATGTGAAAGGAAAAAAAAACAGGAAAATCCCATCAAGTGGAGTTGCTGTATCTATCCCGTGCCTTACTTGATCTCTCTGTATTGTTATGCAATAGGCATCCTACCCGTTCCTCTTAGTTGTAGAGTTAACAGTGCATTATTTATTTGTGTGTAAGAACTATCAAATGAACATTTCAGTATCACCATTGGAAAAAAAGAAAAACCAGCCCATGAGAACACAGTGGAGACGAAATAAACTGCCAGAAATGCATATTAAAGCCTAAAGGAACACGAGCTCAAGCAAATCAGAAAAGTAATGGTTAGTTTAGTTCCATTAAAATAGAAATCGGTTATTACGTTCTTGAGAAAGTCTGCCTATAAAATAACCTTATTTTCCATGCCAGCTGCCTAGAGAGGCTTCTTGTAAGGTCTCGAACCCTTGTTTTAAATACTGAATAATTTACTAATAAAGGACACTGTTTCAGTCTCAAAACCAAGTCTATAAGATTTTTTTTTTTGCTGTAAATGATTTCAAATGTCAGTTTAGTAAACCAGTGAAATATTTAACGTGTACTGGTCTAATCTTCAGACCTTAATATGTTGCTGTATAGCTATGCTATGGAATTTTTTTTGTTCTTTTGGTATATGTAACCATACCTAGAGTATTACAATAGGTGGGTAGTAAAAGCCAGCTTAATTGGAAACATATCTGTAGATCTCTATTTGTAAACTATTAAAAAAATAAGTACTTTATGTGTAATGTGTAAATTTTCACCGTATTTTTGTACTCTGTAATACTGTCAGCTCTCATGAGTTTGAATTTGAATTTGGGGCTCTTTTTGATCACTCAGAATCATGTGTTTCCCTCTAGCTGGCCAGTATGAGTAGAGTCCCTATATTTTGACTTGCACTACAAATACATGTTTTATAATAATTGCTATCCATGTGCTTTGTATATTGTTCATCATTATGACATATGCTACCTGACTCCATTTGTTTTTCTGTTTTATAAAAGGATGGATTAAAGCAATCTTTCCCCTCTCCCTCTTTCCCCTCCTTCCTCAGTTGTTCCCATTTATAACACTTGGAATCACAATGCAGTTTGGATTCCCTGACCTTCTCATTTCATTTCGGCTATAGACATTCAAAACAGATGGGCAGGGAGCGAGGTGTTGCAAGAAGAGATGTCCCAGCCTGGCTGAAGCAAGGTGAAACGTTGCAGTGAATGACATTCACCACTGTGCAGAAGGCTGGTAAGAGGAACCTTGACGCAGCTATGCTCTGAGTGGGATCAGTTTGTGGTCAGAGGCTGTGTCTTTGGCCTTGCACACAGCAGGGACTTATCCCTGCAGTTAGTCTGTAGGACTGATCCTGCTCCTGCTGCAGGGAACAGAGATTTGCCTTTAACTTCGCGCAGCAGGCCCCTACAGGCTACTGGTGTGTGTGTGTGAGGATTTGCAGGATCAGACCTATGATTTTTGCAAGTTTGACGATTTTTGGTTTTCAATTGAGTTCACATTAAAGCTTCTTTTAAAAATTATAAGAAAGGAACTTGAGGTTTCCAGGATTTGGTTGTTACACAGCTTTAAATATTATAGAAGGAGTAAAAAAAAAAAAAAAAACAACAAAAAAATAAAGTTCCATGTTTAAAGTTCATTTTAAGAAAGCTCCAACCTAAATTAGCACAAAACATCTTGAAAAAGGCACATCCAGTTCATTTCACATGACGAATGGTTTTTGCACAGCAGAGCTGGAAAACCGCGTTAGAAACATACTACTTGGATGAGAAAGACTTTTTCTGTCATTGACCCGAGCGGTGTCAGGAGGATGCTCCTGAGCTTTATGCTGTCAGCTCCAGTTTTGAGAAGTGCAATGTTCTTTGGCTTCAGCAGAACACTGATGCAAAGCTGAAGGACCGCAGTAGCTTGCATACACGCGGCTCCTCGGGACTTTAGGAGAGTCTGTGCTTATGGCCTAGATGGAAACATAGCCCCACAGATGATCTAATCCCACCCGTTGACTCAGCGCAGAGGAGGAGGTATGTTAGACTTCTGATTTATTTAGTGAGTTCAGATGAACAAGTGAAAAAATCTGTCCTGCTAACACTTGCTTGAGCCAAACTTACTCCAGTGAAAAGATGCACTGAACTCAGTGAAACTCCTCAGGGTAGGAAATACTCTGGATTTTGCTGGATACGGCAGCAAAATTAGTTTTATCATGTTCAGTATGAGAACTGTATTTTTGTTGGACGGGAAAGGAGACAAAGATGAACGCGTTTTACAGAACATAAAGACGTTTTTGCAATTCCGTGTGATGGGAATGCAGCTCAAAACAAGTTTTGAAGCTTGAAAAAGTGGAATAGGAGATAGCGTAATTGTCCAACTATACTCACTATGCGCTGGACGCAGCTGAAAATTTTGGTTTGGGTTTAGAGTTTTGCTCTAAATTTAAGTATAAAACTTTATTTCTCCAAGTCATTACCCCAAGAGCAAATACTTTTTATTTTTCCTCTTTTTTTTCCTCAAAATGCACTGATGGTAGTTGAAAAACTCTGTTATAAAGCTCCTACTTTTGTTTGTTTGATTTTTGTTCATTAGGCATGTATTTCCCTTTAATTACAAGGATGTTAGGCCTGATCCTACAATGTGCAGAGCTCATGGGTGAAACTCCCCTCTACAGAGTTGGTTAATGTGAGTCCTAAGCACCACTCAGGTCTGATGTTACTCCCTTCAGATGATGTTGAGGTGGGTCTGCAACAGGGCTTTGTGGTAGAGGCCTTACCATGAAGAACTGCCACTGTCTGAGCAAAGTCCCTGAGAACTGTTGGCAAATGTTCAGTACCTGGAAAGACGGGATCCAAGGGGGTTGACTAGGGCTAAGAGGGAATCTTAGCACTTAGCTGGATGGGGTAAGACAGCCTTTTTGATGTGTTTAGCATGAATATAATTGTATGGTTGGCATGGTTTAAAGGAGAAAAAAACCCAAGGGACTTAAAGGACAGCTGTGTTGTACTTTGGTGATCGATTACTCTGTATTTTAACACATTGTATGTTTGTTTTTGTGGTGCTCTAGTGGTAAATAAATTATTTCAATTACATGCTGATGTTGCTTTCATATGGTAGTGTTCTTCTGGCATAGGCAATTCTACAGCTCTGGCTCAGCTTAATCCCTGCAAAGCCTGATTAAGTGTGTGATTTTAGTGTGTGTGACCTTGGCGTGGTCCAGCACAGGCTGAGATGAAGAACATTCATCCAGAGGGAGCATGAATCACATCTGCTCTGAGGATTGCTTCCCCCTCAGCCACTGCAGTATATGTGTTGGTCTATAAACAAGAAGTGGCTTCTGCTTGACTGCTCTGAGCAGCCTCCACTGTCCATGTGTGCGCAGGACTGGTTATTGCCCTGGGTAGGAGTTATGCTACCCTACTGCCTTACTGTGCCTGATCCCTCACCAGAACCATGCCCTGGCATGGCCCTGTCGCTGCAGGCACCAATCTGGGGGTCTTCCCTTTCTGGTAGAGGGTCTTCTTCCAATATAGCAGCCTTCCAATACCTAAAGGGGGCCTACACGAAATCTGGAGAAGGACTTTGTACAAGGGCATGTAGTGACAAGACAAGGGGAAATGGCTTTAACCTGACTGTGTAGATTCAGATTAGATATAAGGAAGAAATTCTTCACTATGAGGGTGATGAAACACTGGTGTAGATTGCTCAGAGAAGCTGCTGCTGCCCCATCCCTGACAGTGTTCAAGGCCAGGTTGGACAAGGCTTGGAGCAATCTGGTGTTGCGGCTTTTCTTTATCAGACTTTCTGCATCTTAGGTCATTTAAACAAACAAAACTGATGGGAGGAAGGTCTGCAGGATTGAATCGTTACTTTAAAAGTTGAAAAAGTTATACATGAAAATGCTTCCAGACGAGGGGCTGATGGCGAAAAGAGGTGAACATCTGCACTTTCTGGTTCCTTCTCTGCATTCTCAGGGGTGCATACCATTTCTTGGCATGAATGAAGGAATTTGTTTATGGCAGATCGTTAAGTGTTATTGTGATAAATTCTAACAAATGGACTTCATGGCCTGTGAATGTTTTAAGGATGCAACTTGTGATAAGCATTAAAAACAATCTGTGACGAATACAGGTAAGATACACTCCAGGCTTACAGTAATCTGCCTTAATTGATTTCAGTGATGTTATACTAACATAAAACTGTGGTCCTGTAAAAACTGCCAGATACCAGTTTCATCCTATCTATTTTGTATACCAGCCATGTGGTTTGGCATGGATGCAATATGCCAGCCCCATTCTAATCCCAGGTAGACCTTACATAGTGGTGAGAATACTTTGCTGTACTGACTAATTTCTGCTTTATTTCTGAAATCTCCTATGACCAGGAGGTTTTCACCATTGAGGAGGAATGTTGATTGGAAATTGTGTATGGGAAAGTGGCTGTGGTGCCTTGTAACTAAAGAGGAAAAAGGTGGAGGGAACACAGTGTGCTAAGTTTTATAGAGTGGGGTTGAAAAGATGGAAGCTCTCCCACAATAATGAGATTTATGCAGAATATTTTGATGCTGGGCTCGCCCTTTCCTTTTGCTAACACAGCCTCTCCAGACTTGTATCAGTGAAGCCCTTGCTGCTCTGCTTGAATCAAATTGTGGTTAATAAATGTGGAATATATAGGAAAAAGTCCAAACCATGTAAATGTCTTGAAAACCCTTTTTTAGGCCAGATTCTGCCTTTTAGATCAGACAGAACAGATTCTATGAGGAGCCATGAGTTCTGGAAGAAAATAAACCAAGAGGTTATGTAATTATATGTGGTTATAAAGTAGATGTGAAGTAATGTAGTTGGCTTGTCAGTGGGTATGGGTGTAACAGTAATTTCTTCATCTGTGTAAAAATAAAATTAAATGGAACAGAAAGCTGATGAGAACTCCCAATCAAATTTGATATGCTCATTTAATGAAGTAACCTGCTGGAATTTAATACAGAATCCCTGGGGTATAAACCTTTCTTAAAACATGTGGTGGTCCAAGAAACAAATATTTCCTTTGAATGCGGTGTAATAGTGCCAAACCAGGATGATGGCAGGAATGGAGGAAGGGTCAGTGGTCACTGGTCTCTGGGTCTTGGCACTGTTTGCATGTATTGTGGGCAGGTCCCAATTAAAAGATCCATGCAGCTCACAGCAAAAACATTTGCCACAAGAAAGGGAAAAATGAAGATGCAAATGACAAATGGGACCTTATTATAGTACATGCAAAGTGTACATGAAGTACATGCACTTCTCTTTTTGTTCAGTGAAGTACACCATGACTGAAAGGAGTTCTTACGAACGATTTGATCCAGCTAACTAGAGAGTAATCAAACCAAAATGTTAACATGTGAGTATATATTTTACCAAGTTAAAAATCAATTGTCTGGGGCTTTAATGTAGTGTTCAAACCTGAACCACTTCTACAGGATTCAGTTGGGTCCAATCCCTGCAACCGGTTCGTAACCAAACTTTAATCATCAGATTCACTGCCGGGGTGTATAAGGCTCTGAGCTTAACATGACAGAAGTTCTTGCACTTCAATAGCTCTGTGCATGCCAGATGCAAGTCTCACAGAGTAGTCTTGTATTTCCTTTTTCCCAAAGCACAGAGTTGTATAAATGTAACTGGCATTCATAGTAATGGCAGTCAGAGGCAGTCATAGTGTCCCTACAGTTAGTGGTTCCCAGAGAATCAGTATCGGTCACCACTCCTTAGGTCATCTTCTTCAATGGTTAAAAGAACAGCAATATGGGACTATGTGAAGGGCTTTTTGCCATCTGATGGAACACATTTAATGAATTGATGGCTTCATTCCAGTTCCTAGTGTAAAATTGTTGGCAGTCTCCAAGGATATGCAGACTAATTTCATCCATCAAAAGCAGAAAATATCTTTATCCGGAAAAAAATGCTTTTTTTCTCCTTTGGAAAAATGTAAATACATGGGACAAAATATGCAGCAGTTCATAGCAAGTTATGCATTCCTCTGCAGTGTGTAACCTGTTCTCAAAGAGGTGGTCTGGATGAATTTGTGAACATTTGGGAGGAAAAGTTGGATTTGGAGAAACTCTGAAATATGTTGTTCTTCTTCTTCTATGAAACACTCCATTACAAAAAAAGCCGAAAGACTGTAAATAAGAATATGAGTTGAATTTATTTTTTTCCCATTGATATCCAGCTATGATGGATAACACAGGAGGTGAATAACTGCAGATCCTGTGTCTCAAAGAGCCAATTGATGTATACAAAGTTGGGTCACAGAAAGCGAAGCAGGAAAGATGAACACAACAGAAGGTTTATGTCAGTATAAGTATAGACCCTACGTAAAGCCACAGGAAAACTGGACTGTTTTTTGTTGTACTTTTTGCTTTGGGCTTGGCTGTGCTTCCATGGGGCTGTTTCCATTCCTCATCCTTTGTCTTGGAATAGAGGCTTCTTTAGGGAGGAAAGAATTTACATAGGAATAACTGAAAGTCGTTGATAAATTTTGAGATCATTATCAGTCAGGATAGCTATTAACACGACCTTAATTAACATTTTCTGTAGCAAAAGACCTCTAACTACTCTTCTGGCCTCTATCTCATGCTTTAGCATTAAAAATTACTCCTTTGCTTTGTTGTAACAGATGGTGTCTATCAAGCAGCTGAAATCTCATCGAGTATCCCAAGGACTGAGGAGGAGATCTCAAGCATTAAATTCCCCAGGTTTCTCTACTGCCACATCCCTTAAAGCAGTACTGTAACATCCCAGGTGCAGAACCTCAAATACACTCTCAACAGTTGGCGATCCATGTAAACAGCACAAAAGAATCATGTCTTGGTCTCCACAAGACCCTCATGGACTTACTCAAACAATACTTCACTGATGAGACCTTCTTCCCCCTTATAAGCAGTGACTCTCTCCCATGCCAGGGGACATCTGTCCTCAGAAGCCAGTGGATATGTATATGCAAAAATATGTGTCACAGGTTGCATATATGGAAACCCCATTTACACACCTGCAATCAAGAATGGACATGGCAAGAAAAGAAAGAATTAATTCATGCTTGGTCCATTTCTGTGGATGCAAAAGTTTAAGTGGTGCACATAAATTCAAAGACCTCTTAAAAATTTGCATTGGACTGGAATGTTTATACAAGGGATTTTTTTTTCTGTATTTGTAAACCTCTCCCTCCATTTCCTAAGGATCTTTGCACATTCTGGACACCTTCAGTAGTTATATTCTTAGCAGTCTTACTATATGTCTCGCAGGAGGGAAAAAGGAAATTTCAGAGACTTCCACTTCTGCTTTACTCCAGCAATAGCAAGTTGGTTTTGCAGCTTATGTTGCTGGATGCAGGAAATTGCTTTTGGACGCAACTGACTTGAACTGAGTGGTCTTATTCCCAGCTGTCTCACTTTAGCTTTACTCCAGCACAACTACTTCAAGAGGGGGCATAAACCAAGCTTTAAAGTCATTTTGCTAAGGACAGGCTCAGTTTGCCATTTTACTGGTGGCTCCACACAAAGCCTGTGTGTTTGTAAAGTGATTTAAAATTGATCACCAGAGTAGCCTTCATGAAAGTATCTATATTACACATGTGAGATTATTTTTGAAGTCTAGAAAAATGAAGAATATGATTTTCTGCAGAAGGAAATTGATCTTATTATCAGTTAAAATGGTATATTTCACAGGGTGTTGTTGTCATTTTTATCTTGTCCAACAGTATTGAAAAGAGCATTCTTTAATGCTGGATTCAATTCTTGTGCTGTTTATTGCATGGGAATATTATATAGCTAGAGGTAAGGGAAGCTACCCTTTTCAGTTGCTTATAGCTTTTGCAAATAGTATTCAGGCTGAATGTTTAATGCTGGAATTCAGCCCAGAGAGAAATGTATCAGCAAACTTTATCAGGCTTTGTTGAGGTATTTTTGACTTCTGAGAGAACAGGTAAGTATATTTGCCTTATTCTCTCCAATCAGAAATGCTATGCACTCATAGCTCAGCTCGAGAGCAAAATTCGGTCATTGGCACTCTAGGTTGTTGGGGTCATACAGACAGATTACTATATCAGCTTTCATTTCAAACATGAAAGCAAGTTTCCTGTGTTCCTGACTGGAAAGAAATGCTTCAGACCATGAGCTGTATTGAATAAACATGGTGACATCTACTTGAGTCTGCAGAATAACTGAAACAGAGCACGCAAGAGTGAAGTTGTGCTCTTTGCACATTTTCAATGGAGAACATGTTCTTTTCAGAAGACTAGCCTCTCCCTCAGCCTCCGGCATACAATAAAAAAGCCTCCCAAGTGAAACAGTCATGTTCTTGTTCCTTTGATGCTTAAGGAACAAGAATGAAAATGTCAGGTTTTCAGGTTCTTGTAGAGAAGAAAAAAGAATCTGAGGAAAAAGACATATGTAAACATCTGAACCATTTTCACCTTTGACAGTGTTCTCTTCAGGATTTTTTTTTTTTTTTAAATCAGTAAATATATTTGTATAATTAACTGTAACCTGTACCATGAATATGAACTGTGGAAGTGTCCTAAAGGCAAGCCTGTCCAGAAACAACTCAGTCCCCTTCTGTCTGTGGTAAGTGGGCAAAACACCTTAGCGCAAATACTCTCCACCAGCCAATGGGAAGGGAAGTCAGAGAAGTGTTAGCTGCACTTCTCAGTTCCATTTAGGCTTTCATTCACTGTTAAGTAGTGGCAACCTGACAATAGAATAAAGCCATGATGGCCCTTTAAGATCTGAGCTGATGACAAGCTGAGTTCAGACATGTCTTGAAGCTCAGCCACTGCCTCAACTAGGAGAAAATCTAAGTATGAAAGCAAAAAAAATGACCACAAAGAACAAGAACTGTAAGCTGCATCCCCAGAAACAAGCTTTGAGAAAGTTTTATACCCAAAAAATCCTGCTTAGGAAATGCATTAGAAGTGACTATCTCTGTCAAGGCACAAAAAGTTCAAAGATACATCCCTAGGCTGGCCAGGCTCTGTGTGAGAACAGCTTCATCACAGTCTAATTTCATGATCTTGAGTTACTTGATGGTATGCCTCTATCTCTGAATCTTGGCGTATTTCTTTGAAATCTTTTCAAGAGAAATCTGTCACAGAATGTGATTGTATAAAGGGAAGAAAAGTAGCAAATATCAAAGTAAAAAAATGAAGGTTGATCGGACTCTTCCTGTATAATTCATCACTGCACATTTCCTGCTGGGATAATTACAGAATTTGTTTAGAAGACTCTGATACTTCTGTTTTATTCTCAAGTTGTTGTAAATCACTTAATAGACGTTATATACTCAGCATCTTTGTACTAAAATAATTCCTAATCCATACTAAAATTTTTTCATTTGCTTTAAGGGAACTACTTCTAGGGACTAAATCAGGACAAATAATTTTCTTGTATCTCTTTCTTCTGCAGCTTGTTTTATGAGGTTTGGCTGTATCAGTGCCATGAGTGAATGGTGCTGATTTTCTTGTATCTGATGTAGGTATCTCTTGAAACAGTACAGCATTGAACTCTGTCCATCAGTTTGCCGTATGGACCATCAATAGCAAGGAGACATGCATGTGACTTTCAGTGAAGTGAGTTGGCTTGAAAATGGGTTCCTCAAGACTCCTAACCTCCTAAACTTGGAGGCATATTCTCCAAAGTTTTTCCTGGGGTCACTTTCATAATTACCCCTCCATAAGGGGTAACACAGACCACTGGAGGCACCTTTCATGATGGAAACAGAGTGGGAAGGCCAGAAAGAATTTAGATCTGTTTATAGAGTTGGCAGCCTAAATGAATTCACAGCTAAGGAATCCTCATATCAATACAAGTAACCATATGCATTGATGAAGTAGGGCAAAACTACTCTTGTTTCAAACAAATAGACATCTCAGCAGAAACTGAAAGAGGCTTATTAGGAGTGGGACAAAAACATTAGCCCCAAGTAAATCATAAATTTGACAGTGCTGAAAAGCCATCTTATTTCCACTGTTCAATTGACATCCTATTTGTTTGATAATTGTATTTTTGCTTGTTTGGGTTTTTTTTTAAGAGAAAATTTTGTGTATTCACTCAGTCTTCAAATCCAGCACTGGTTCCCTACTTAAATGAGAAATATCGTGTTTTTATGTTCCCAGTTTAAAGCAGCAAGCAGAGATCAAAGTATCTTGAGAACTACGTTTAATTATAATCACCGCCACAAATGCCAGAGCAAGATGTGGCTCTTTCATAAAAGAAAACACAGTAAAACAATATTATGCAGTTTACAAATTCCATCAAACCACTGTACAAATAAACAATGCTACTGAATCACACAACAAATCATCTTGCAATTAGGCCACACAAGACCATCTGGTTTGCAAACCAGCCTACAAGCCAAAAAGGAAAACTTTGAAGATAAATATTGCCATATGTGGAAGCCCAGGAAAAATATTACTTACTAGTATGGAGCATCATTTTGAAATGTAATTCCCTGTGGGAATTGAAGATTTCTTAGTGAGGCTAATATGTTTTGCAAGAAACCTCACAAAATGGAAGCATAAGGTATTACAGATAGGCCCAGAGACGGTGAAGGAGTGAAAGCACGTTTAAAGTAGCTGGATTCAGCCTGTCTGCCTGTTGAGTACCTAAGATAATTTGGAGGTTTTAACATCCTTTTGGTCCAAGATATTTATGTAATTGTAGAGAGGAAACATCCTGTTATTTCTCAATTGAAGTGTATTGATAATAGCAAAAAGTAGAATTTGGCCTACTTGAGCTTTGAATGACTGAAGTAGAATTATTTTACCACTCTTTATTGTACCAATGGTTGGAGTTCCTTAGCCTGCTGATGAATAGCTTTGCAAAGCTTCAGGGTTAAAGAGCAAGGTTTACCAAAGCAAACAGATATGTGGGAAGTCTATTTCCAGTCACATAATGTCTGTGCAGTTCACAACTGGAAGTCAGCATTTTCTAAACACCAAGGCACTGTAAGACACCTGAAAGTAGAGACCAGCAATCAAGATGGCTGAAATAATCTGCCAAAGGTGTTGCCCAATGAACAGGTTTTCTTCAAAGTTAGTGGTTTCTCAATATTGATGACACAGGATCAGGTCCTGAAGAGCAATGGTCAAGACATAAGAATGCAAAAAAAGCAGCAATTCATAAAAAGCACAAACCCAACTCAAATCTACCTCATCAAATTTTGATTAAAAAAGACAGAAGTGTTTCATTTGTTTGAAATGTACAATCTCTATATAATCCTGTTCGTTTGTTCTCAATTTGTTTTGCCTTATGCTATGGAAGACCATGAACATGTGAAGAGGAGTTTCTCTTTCATGCTTTGAAACAAATGAAAAAATGTTGAACCTTTAAAAAGGATAATTTAGGATATTGATAGAATGAAAAGATACCTGTTAAACTATATCAGTTTATGTGCATTATATAGCATACAAAATGGCTTGAATGCTTATAGTTGACATCTCTGGCTCATTAAATGTTTTCTTTCTGTCACGAGTATTTCACATAGAGTTGATCAAAGGCTTGTGTTCTCCAGAAAATGGCTCGCATGTTAAGAATAACTCAGAAGTGCTGAAGTCACAGTTTTATTCTTGCAGGGATGCTAATGTAATCTGTACTTTGGTACTGAGGTTTCGGAGATGGTTTTAGTAATGTTTTTACAAACTAAAGACATACCTATAAAAATGCTGTCCTCACCCTCAGCTTTCATCCTCAAGGGAAGTGTAATATCCCTGCAGCTGACCTGCTTCAAAACTTTTCAAATCTGTTGTGTCCAGTGCATCATCCTTTAAAGAAATGATGCAAAACTAATTGTGGGTTTGGGAGCTTTTGCTTCAGTTCACTAAGAGGTGAAGTAACTCGTAACTGTATCACAGCTCAAACTGTCCTGATGTATCCCGAACCTTCATGATGAGTCTTCATTTGCTCTATTAGTTCAGTCAAGGGGTTTCAAAGAAGGTCTGATTTATGTCACTGCAAGTCTGAGCCAAGCCTTGATAAACCAAAATGAGAAACAAAACTGTTGTTGGCAAAACTGGGTAGTACTAGCTTTGAAGCACCTGAGTATTTCATCATATATTCAATGGGTGCTGTGTTTCAAGGGGAGAACTACTATGTTTGGTGTCTATTAGTAGCTCATGAGAATGTGTCTCTCTCTGATGTCTCTCTAAAGGTTCTTTGAATCATATGATGCTAAAAAAAGGCCTTCTTCATCCAGTGTATAACAACTGAGTCTTTTCTCGAGTGTGAAGGCCAATTTCTTACTTAGTTTGAGGGGCAGTCACTGTATTTGCAGGCTGTTCTAACTGAAAAGCCAGTGTGGAATGGGCGATTTCTCCTTTCAGCATCACTGGGCAGCTGTTTTCATGGAGATTCGGAAGCTGATATACAAAGGTTTACCAGCTTACATCATCTATAGATCTCATTTTACGTTGATGCCATGGATTAAAATAGGAAGCAAGCAGGCTGTGCGGGTTTTCAACTCGTGATCTTTGCATTACTTACTGCTTTTCTAATTTAGAAAGTAGCAGTTATTTTGCAGGCATTGACAGTAGCCCTAGACATACACAAGCATAAACGAAGACATGATCTTTGCCTTTGCACTAGGTAGATAGCTAAAGCTGTGGAGAAACCCAAGACAGTTTGTCACTTAAAAGGGTTTTGTCTCCAGATGACATTTATCTCAGGCTTCTCTGACAGCTACACCAGTTTATCCTGGCTGAAGATCTGCTCGTGGGTAGGCATGAGTGCTGACCCTGAGATAACTTAAAATGTGTGTGAGTCACAGAGGGTTTGGGATGGGAAATTTGGAAGGGATGTGCTGGGGTAGGGTAGGGTAGGGTAGGGCAGGGCAGGTAGGAAGAGTGCCCATGGCTGGGGACGAAGAGTACTTAGGGTTCTGCATTTTATTTCTTTGTTTCTTGCCTTGCTGTCTCCCTGTCTCCTGGTATTTCCACCACAGTGCAGGCTGCAGTCCTTTAACATGCAAAGAAATGAGTAGAAAGAAAGAAGCCTTCTCCCAAGTGCTAGATTTTGGCTGAAATGTGAGCAAGAGATGAAATCTCTTTCATCCTTGCAGAGGCCTGTCTCTCTGCAGCTGATGCTGAACAGCACTGAGTCATGGTGATAGGCATCATTAAATCCTCCAGGCCAAAGAAACCCTTGCCAGCATCCCAAAGGGGATTCCCAGCCACCTCACTCATGCACCGCGCCTCTGGTATCCAGTTGCTTGCCCAGATTTATTTATTTATTTGGTTTATTCACCTCTGTTTTGTCTGGAAAAGACTTATCTCCTGCAGCTCAGGTCTTTTCTTTCAGCTCCTGCCAAATCCCAAAGCCACGTGTTTTGGGAGTGTTTTTGGAGGAGGAGCCGGCTCACATCCCAACTCATGGGAAGTGACTGGACCTGCGAGGAGAGGGATGCAGTGCCATGGTTGGAGGGTGAGATAGCAGGATGGACCTGTGTTGTTTGCAACCCACAAAGGATATGGGGTGGAAACTTCACCGCAAGATGTAGCTTCAGCCCTAGGTGCTGTTTCCAGGTGGGATGGGGCCTCCTCTCAAGTGGACATAATCAGAAGGGCAGATAGGATGGAGGGAGATGGAAAACTGGTATTCAGTGGCACTGGAAAACATGACCAGGCAGTAAATATGACCCCTAGGGCCTCATATGTGTTAGTGAAACACTGTCACAGAAAGCCTCTTTTCCCCTTGCTTACTTGGGTGGATGCAGGGTTAGTGAGTGCCATTCTGGCTGGGAAAAGACTGTCAGTTCCTGCCACAACCACTGGCATCCATGGAAATATGCCACCATCTCTGTGCTTTTGCTTCTACCTTGGTTAGGAAGCTACCCGAGTAGTGTCCCCAGGGAGGTCAGCTGTTTATGCATCCACTGCAGCCAGGATATGGCAGGGCAGGAGTGGTCTCTTCCTCTCCTTTGGGAGCTCATCATAAGCCCTACTGTGCTCCCCTATAAGAAAGGAGAGCACTGTCAGCACCACCTAGATCCAATGCCCTTGCCACACACACTGCTGTCCTGACATTAGATAAATAATGGAAGAAAAAGAGACAGAGAAAGGGAGTGAAACATACACCCTCCATTTCACACTGTGTCCAGAAAGCCTGGCTGTCAGCATCCTGCTGGCCTCCCTCCAGGCAGGTATTCATTACATAGATTTGACTTTTTAAATATGATAGAAATGAGAGCTGCAAACTTAATATGTTTTTCTTCTTGGGAGATGAGGGGGCAGGAGGGAGGGGAATAACGTTTACCTCATAATTTCCCTTTCTCTTCCCCTCTCTGTGTAAGCCACATTATTCTTTCTGCAAAGGTACTTGGGGAAACTTGCTAAAATTTTCCCTCATGCTTGAAATTTACTTACCCTGGGTAACAGGAAATGTGGTGTCTTGTGATGTAGATTGTTATACCAGATGGTAATCTTAGCACATGCCATTTGTGTAGATCTGCGGTGCAAGTGAGTCATCATTCGTATCTGACCTTCACTGCTGTGAAAATACTTCTTTCAATAACCACAATAACAATACAAATAACAATAACAATAACAAACAACCCAGCATGGTTTGGCTCTGCCTGGCATGAAGACAAGAGCACGCTGTGTAGCTGGGGAAGGTGGGTCCTGGGCTCCCCATGAAGCACAGTTACAATCCCTCCAGAGCAGGATCCAAGGCTCATTATGAGTCTTTCCATCGGTTTCACTGAGCTTTGGATCAGGCCCAGGTTGTGTTGCATCACATTACAGTCTCCTTACGTTCCCTGCTCTGCAGTCCTCCATTGACAGAAAGCATTTGCCCATTTTCTGCTGTATAGGAAGAGGGACAGATGCATAATCAGACATCAATAATGGGGGCAGCTTGCTGCTCTTTCCATGCTCTGTGCCATGCTGAATTTAGAAGAGAGAAGACCATGGGATGCATTACCCCTGTATCACAATGTTTACAATTTCTGCACCTGAAGAAGGACAGTTTTTACCTCTTCCAAGTAGCAAAACCCTTTGGTATTTTGAACAGAGGCATTGATTTTTGCTGGAGCCTCCCACAGCACTTGTGTTCTTTATCCTTTTCCATTGTGTGCATGGATAATACTGAACACAGGTTCCTGCCTCAGTGAAACTGCAGATCTAAGCCCAGATCCTGCAAGGACTCTACTCATGCAGGATCAAACCCTATACTCTGAAATTACAGTTGTTATTCATAGTGCCACTGTAGTTTTGTAGAAATACAGACGCAGTATTTAACTCCAGTGTTTCCTACAGCAATGAATTCCATTCTGGGAAGGGGTATTTCCTTTCATTTTCCTGAAATTGTCCTTGGGATTTCAGACAAGGAATCATTTTTCTTTCCATTAAAATTAAAATGCTAGACATCAATAGAAAGTGATTTATGGCCCTTTGTAGCTCTCAAAACTTCACACCTTTCCAGACTCATTCTTCTGGTCTTATCAGCACCTATGACCTAGGAAAAAAGGTGCATTTTGAACCAAGTTACCTATTGTGCTTAGAAAGTTTTCTGATAAAACAAATAAAGCATTAAGAAGCCTATTGCATGCAAAACTTTTCCAAATCAATTATAGCTCATATCTGATAGAGTGAAAGTCACACTGGCAATTAGATCAGGAGCAGCTGATTAAATTCCTCAGGCTTCCCAAATCACAACACTAGTATTTGTTTCAAAGACCATATAATTACTGTACTTAAAAGGCTGTTATTCAATACTCTCCTCAAACTCTGAATTGCTCCTGATGTCAACTTGAGGTACACAACATTTTGTCTGTGGCATATGCTATAGCTGATAAGTGAATATGACCTTCATCACAGTGTGGACATCTTTGCTTTGCTTTGTACTGATGTTCTCTTTGAAAGATCAGAGTAGATGGATATTGTAGAAGAGGCAGTAGATTTGATTAAAAGCCTATTGAATCAGTGAAAAAAAACCTTCAATTTTTTGTGGATGTTAATGGATTTTGGATCAGTTCCATTGTGACTGATTTTGCTGGATCACTGTTGCAATAAAAACGCCTGTTTTCAAATGCTGATCTGTACTTACCTCCCAACCAGGGGAGTTAGAATGACACATACATTCATCTGAGCCTGATTCACATTTTTCAGTTGCTTTGGTGTCTTCAGATAAGAGGAGCTGACACAGACTTTGGAGTGTTTTGAAATTATATATTTCTTTAGCAACCTGTCTTATTAAAGACAATGTCGTATTTGTTGCACTGTCCTGCTGGTAGCAGTGATAAAGTGCTTTAAAACTAAGGTCCATTTTCTTGCTGTCACATTCAATATAGGCAGCCCTTGTAAAAGGCAGAAAAACTCCTAATGTTTGAAAAAGTTGCTTTTGGTACCAAAGCAGACAGAAAACATCTATCCTCTTGTAGAAGTACAAAGGGAATGAAGCTGCTTCTAAGGGGATAAATGTCACTCCTATTTCCTATTCACTGTTACTTTGGTTACTGTTACTTTCAAACATTCCTAGCATTTTGCACGTAATAAAAAAAATGGCAAAATCCCTGTTCATTTCTAGCCACTGTTTTCAAATCAAACCTGCTTGTGTCAAAGAAAGGTGAAAACATCGAAGTCCATCCAACTCCGGTATAGCAGCTCATCCTAGGTGGAGCTCTCTGTACTCTGCTTGTTGAAGGAAGGATATATAGGAAACCAAACATAGATTAAATATTAAGCAACCATGAGGAACTTGAAAAACATCATCACAAGACCCAGAGATCTGCCAATTATCATTGGGCTAAGGATCACCACCAACTGTGTTTCCTCCTTTTGTGGTTTAGTCCATGTTGCAGGTCTTACATATGGTCATGCTATGATATTACATATAGTCTTCATCTGTGGAGTGTGCATAAACGTGACTGTCACAGGCGTTAATCTTGCAAAGTATTGTACTAAGAAGTTGGGTTTTGATGAAGACAAAGATAACTTATTAAAGGCTGCCTCTTTCATCCAGCTATGTCATCTATCACCCTCTACTACCTTTCTTTCACTCCAAAAGTGTTCTTCAGAGGAAGCAAACAGCAGGCAGCCCCATTCCCCACCCCTTTAGCAGAGCCACAAGTGAGTGCAACCATATCAGGACAAAGAGTTCACCATTAGAAACATAACTCTGGTTTGGTTGCTGTCCTGTAGCCTGTGTTTCTTTTATTTATTAAGGAATCTATTTTAGCTGAGTATTTAAATGTGCTAATAAGGAGGGCAGCACAGCTACTGTGGCATGATGTAGGTTTGGTTCCACTCAGCGGGTTACAGGTAATGAAGGGAAAAAGCTCCAACTTCACCTTTTCTTGAAAGCTTCTTTGTGTTTTCCTGCAGAACTAGACAAAAGGTAGCTGCTGCCATCCTGTAATTTCTCGGCTTAAAAGCTAGGTGCAAATGCAAAACTGCTGTGTACAAACTGGGATGATGTGCACAGGACCTGACCTTTCTGTTAGGAGGCTTCACATACACCTTCTCAGCACAAGGCTGGGCTGGGATCAGGCCTTGGGACAATCACCATTGTTTCCTGTCTGGCTTCTCATGGGCTCTTTCCTCCAATTCTTTTTCTCAAGGAAAGCAGGCTTGTATGTTCATAGGTAGTGCAGAACAAGAATTTACAGAGAATCTGAAATATTTTCTGCCCATAATCACTGCCCATGAGTGGTCCTAGTGTTGTGTCTTGCAAGACAGACTGTGTGGGATTTCATTTGCACTTTTATAGCCTATTAAAATGGCTGACTTACTAATATAAGTTTGCTGTTTCTGAAAGCATTTTAGTTTTTATTTAACAGCAGCGTTTGTGCTGTGGCCTTATTATTTCTTCCTGAAAAGATAATGAAACTCATTATTCATTTTCCTCCAAGCATTACATAAAGTATCATCCCTGGCTGAAATATCTACAAATATGGCAGTCTTTGATGTTCCTCATTTGTCTGTCATTAGTAATATCCTTTAGTAACCTCTGGCTAAGGCGTTTTTCAGATATGCAGTTCTTCTGGTAACTTATTTACTCAGGACATTTTAATTCAAAGGCAACATCTGGATTTCCACAGAAGTCAGTCTTACAGCTTAGCTGACAGAGGTACCACAGAGGTCAAGTGAACTGCCTGTGGTGATACTTTAGCTACTACTGAACTTAGGACTTTTCTGCCTCCAGAACGCTGTGCTGTAAATGTTAGACTCTCCTCTGTCCTCAAAAATCATATTCCTGGGTATGATCTTCTTTCCTCGGGCCCTGATTATATCATTCCTTTTCTGTGTTCATTTTTAGGCCAATTTTATCTGTTCACTGTATCAACCCTGTAGGACTTTCTTAAGAAAATGCAGCTTGACCTCTTAGCTTTAGCTCTGCATTTGCTTCCGAATCATACTTCAAGTCTTATTGTTTTGTTCTGTTGACAGACATGACTTGAAAGTGTCCTTGAAGCCCATGAAGAATGGTTTTCTGTTCCTTATTAATTTCTGAGATGCACACATACTTCATCATCTGTGACTGTCTTGTGAAATCATGTCTTGTTGAGAGGCTTTTGTAGCCATAAAAAACACCATACAAACCAAAACTGTATTGTCTTCAGCTATTGCTTCTGTGCTAATTAAAAAACTCCCTGAACAAACAGTGTAAACTCTCTAATAAACTCGTAATGAAAGAAATATTCAAAGCCCCAGTGATTAATGAGCAGATGTTAACAGGCAGTGCAAACTTATGGGAAACCATTCCTAATAGTGATGTCAGCAGAGAACAATTCACAGACATAATTACTAAAAAATTATCAGAGACTTCCTTGTCAAGTATTTTGTATGTTTATAAAGCTGCTGGTGACTCATTTTAAGCAGTCTGGGAGACTTATTTGATTTGGAATTGGGGTTTTATTATAGCTTAGCTGTTATGTAATAGTTTACTCAGACGAAATGATCAGCTATTCTTCCATCTCAGCATCGTCCTTATGTGTGCACTGAGATTCCTTGTAACTCTCTCAGCAAATCATATCTGAATGCTTTTCCATACTTTCAAGCCTTGGAATACAGTCCTCGTTAAAGCTGAGTAGCAGAACAGCCCTTTACTTAATTACCCATTAGGTTGTCTGCCATCCACCATAAAGTTCAAACGCAGTAGTGCTTAACACAGTTCCCTGTGCCATGTAGTGCAGAAATCTCTGACGTACAGGCAGCGTAGGGAAATGTTGCCTATGTTTGTTTTAGAGGTGATTTCATAGCAGGCAGAGCACTGCCATCTATGCAAGGCAGGTGCATTCACTGATTTCTTATGTTGCAGCACAATCGGCAATTAGTGCTGCCTGTCTCTCCAGTGTCGTTAATGTTCAAGCGAAGTAATCTGGATGTAATTTTCACACTGGCACTAAAATGACATTTCAGTGATTCCACGAGTTTCTTTTTCCAAGAAATTCCGGTACAATCAGCTATAGAATTATGCTCCTTTTTATTTGATTGCTTACTGTCATTCCTTCAGGCAAGCTCCAAAACCTGAACTTGGAATTTTAAGACGAGCACAGCTGCCCTCCACTCCTGGCTCTGTTCCAGGAGGTTTTAAGCACTTTATGTAGCTGAGATGTAGTAGGTATTTGTAAGAAGCAATGAGAATTTGGGGTGTTACGACAGAATTTGATCTCTGTGTCATATACTGTGGTGGTGACAAGCTGTGGCAGTTGAATAATGCCCACCAATATCAGATTTAGACTTGAAATACCAAAGCATGCATGGCATTACCAGCAAACCATAATAGTTTTGGACCACTTTTCTGAGAACTCTCTGGAGCGAGCTGTTGGTACTCCTTTGCATACTTTCATGTTTTCTCATCTGCAAATGTTATTTATATTAAATTTAAAGTATCACTGCAGTCAAACCTCAACACAATTTCCTGGAGAATTATTTCTTTGCACAAACATGAAAGCTTCTTAGTACGAAAAGGTTTTGCAAAGCATCTCTCACTCAGACTCTAATCACTTTTGAGCAGAAATAGCCTATATTTTTAACAAGCATAGACAACACCTTGTATACCTGCAAATTACTTCTAGTACTGATGAGGTCCTGTTGCACATTCCCAGCCTGAAAGGAACTTCAGAAAGAGTTGTTAGGAAAGACATCTTCCTGCTGATGGCACTAATAGCGGTCTAGTTCTCTAGATGTCAGAGTACCCAACAGCACACAGAAAGGGACTATTGCAACAGGGAGCAGAGGTGTTCGAGTTTGTTCCACTCCTGCTCAGCATACAAACCCTGCCAAATTACCCTGTTGTGTCTTAGAGGAGAAACGCCTCAAGGAGTTTGGCTTCCTTAAGTGTCCCTAGAAGACAGTAGGAGCTGGTTGCCTAAAACCTGCTCTGCAAACTCTAGCCCTGTTCTGGCAGCAAAAGTAAGCAAAGGACTTCTGTGGCTGGAGCTCTTAAGGGAGCATTCCAGAAAATGATGAAAACATTTTTCAGTGCTCAATGTCAACGAGTCAATCTCAACGAGTCAATGTGAATGTTAGTTGAGTCAGTGGCTCAATGTCTGGATGGACACCAGTGATTAGTGGCATTCCTCAGGGGTCTGTACTGGGACCAGGGCTATTTAATATCTTTACTGATGACAAAGACATATTTTCTGCATCACCACATCTGTGCACAGAGCTCATCACAATGAGAAGGGCAGGAGAGGGAGAGGATGAAGTGATCCTGCACCACCTAAGACCTGGTCCCCTGCTCTGGACACAGACAGCTCCTATGTGCTAAGGAGAAGGTTTCTGCTAAAACTACACTGTGCAAGGCAGTTGCTGGCTACTGTTTTTCTGCATATAGCTCAGTTCAGCCCAGTTGCATGACACTAGTACATTGGGCTTGTGTCTAAGTTTAGCATTGTACTTCTCTAAATATATCAGCATCCTAATGTGATAGAATATGAGAGTCATGCTACAGCTTTTTCTCTTTGCAACTGCTTTTGTAGCATCACTGGGGAGCTGTTCATCTGGACAGCACCTATCCTTGAAAACAGGATAGTGTCTGTGTTGGAGAAACTAGCACAGTGCAGAGAAGGGTGATTTCTTTTCAGTTTACATCAGCATGCGAGACTTGCAAGTTCTTATGAGGGTATCCAGAAGTGTATTTATGATTTGAATAAATGACTGCAAACGATCAGACTTAAGACTGGGGGCCTTCTGCTTGGTATTATGTTCACGTGTGGAGCTCCCTTTCCTGTCACTTGCAGCGGTAAGATGGCCTTTGCAACAGCAGTGGTAAGACAGAAACACTTGGTGAAATTCATCTTTTGCAGAGGTCCTTCCTTAACCCTTTACCTTAAATCTCCCAGAGCAGAGCTGAGTGGGAATTTAGCAGTAGGAGAATCGCACTCATTCAGAGCAAGTCCAGGGGCACACTGGCCGTCTTGAGGTAAGTTCCTGCAGGAGCTGAAGTGACCCAGTTAAGAAGTCCCAGGGACTGAACATACTCAGCTCTCTGTCCTTCAATGGCAATACCGTCTAAGAGATGGAAAATTTGAAAGGGACAAGAGCTTTTAAAGGGTAAAATGTTATTTTAAGCGCAGTGTTTTCTAAACCATTTATGTATCTAAGCTATACTCATCTATGGCATGACCAAGCAAGGTACTAAAGCCTGTAGTTAAGCATGCAAGCACTCCAATCAGCTTCCTATTACATGCTCAGATTTGAGTCTCAAAATGTTTTCCTCAGTTTATGCTTTTAAGTGGCTTTGAAAAGCCCATCTCTACACCGCTGAAATGCATGTGAGTCATTAAATTCAGCCTGGGCCTCAAGTCAGCAAGCTTCTGTCTGTAATATTAATTTGAATAGCAATTATTGTCTTCAATAGATCTTTCAATTACAAAATACTCTGCCTTTTTTCATGGAAAAGGCATAAACAGCATGCAGTTTGGTAAATGGTAATGGCAGAGATATTTAGGGGTATAAAAGAGGTGGAATGGCTCATGTATGTATAGGTTTGAATGCCGCTGCTTTTGAAGTGACTTCTGGATAAGAAAGTTCAAATTGTTACCAAAACAGTAAAATTTGGGGCTGTTCTTGTTTTGCAAAACTTTGAAGTAACTCCCTTTTATGTATTGAAGTGTTTTTTAATTTCAGTAAGACCTTTCATAAAGTTAACATCCACATTTTAATTTCTTTTCATTTTTAATGATAATTTGTCAGAGAAATTTTGGTGAACTGCAAGTGTGAATGTGTAAAACGAGCAGCCATAAAATAACATTGTAAAATACAAGAAAACCTGAACAGCAGGTACTTTGGAGCAGTGATTTTGTTACTTTTTGTAAGCTATATTTGGAGAAGAAATGAATTTAACCAAATGGTTAAAAAAGCAGATCCACTAAATAAACTGTGTTTTGGACTGTTTGTATCTAGCTGGAGACCACAGAGCAGAGAAGGAAGGTGCTCAGCACAGCGGCTGCTTCAACACTGTAAAAGAGAAACGAAGCTTTGGGGGTATCCTGTGCCATAGAAAGAAGTGTGTGTCAGAGCCGTATGTGTCTGTATATTTATGTGGTGTGTGTGGGTGACAGAAAGGGTCCTGGAAGCAGAGACTAAATGAGGGATGTGGTCCTGGAAAGAGAAAACTAGAGAAAGGCCAAAGAGCATTGCTGAGCTGGATCCAGCCCTGGGACATCACTCCAGCCAAGGAAGCTGTGAGTTAGATTTGATTTTTTTTTTCTTAACATGTACATTTTTATTACATTCTGAGTAATTTCCCACAACATTCCAGCCTTTTTAGAAGGGAAAAGGAAGGGAGGCTTGAGAAACATCAGAACTTTCTTATTTTTAAAGAAATTCCCAATCTCCTGAAAGCATAAAGCATTTGCAAGGTTTCTTACCCGTATTTAAAGAGCTAATGATGACATAGCCAAATAGACTATAAAGAAGCAGCAGCTGCTCAGTGAGAAGAAAACCATAGGGGGCAGATCCTCAGCTGGCATTTACTGATGAAATCAGAGGCAGCCTGAAGGACGTCAGTGCTTGATCACTCACAGCAATCAATAAAGGCTGCAAATAGCCATTTCTCTGCTGAGTGTTCCGTATACACCACTGTAAAGTGAGCTAAGAACATGTAAAGGGAGCATGCCTCACTTTACACAGTTAGGAACCTGGGGCCAGCTGAGTCACTAAGATCTCACAACAAGGATGCAGTAAGGCAGGGATAAAACGTATCTTCCTGCTAAAAACACGGGTCCAGCCTCCCTCAGTCCTGCTGGCACACAGGCTTGGGTGAATCCTTGCAAACTGCTCTTGGTGGCTTCCTTGTACCCAAGTTATAGACGTCAAGCTGTTCACAAAGCATACTGATGCAATAGCCCCTTCTGTGCTCAGTTTTGGTCATTTTTTGCTGTTTATGGTAATTGTTGCTATTATTTGTCATTACTATGATCTGTTTTTAAGTTTATTCTGACTGGTTTGACTTGTTAGAAGAGCTGGGAAATGGCTAGAACCTGGGGGTGATTATGGTAAAACTCACTAAATAATTCCTGAGTACTGTGGGAGATACATCCTCCCATCATAACATTTTTATGGCAAGTTTAATGCTCAGCTCATCTGGAATAAGCTGAGAGAGCCACACTACAGGAAGCTGTCAGGGTTACTGATGATTTTTTATTCTCTTTGGAGAAGAAGAAAGCACAGGCTTCTGCCCTCAGTGGATTCTGTGATTTGTGAAGCACTGAAAGAGATCAGATTTCTGCAGAAAAGGAATATCCAATGGGTAACTATTTGTGCCAATTCCAGTTCAAACATAAGCCTTTCTTATACAAATAGTTCATGGCAGAGCAAGGAGTATTAAGAGGGATGTGAGCTGTAACCAGAGTGGAGGGAATGCTAATATTTCGTCCGGCCTGGGGTTTGGGAGGTGGGTTTATTGCTGTTTAGAATAAGAATCGAGAAATCCTGGAACAGTGCTGTGCTTTATTTTTGTTCTGTTGTGAAATTCCATCCTTACAGCACAGCTCTGTCTTTCTGGCCATGCAGGAAAACCAGCTTCTTTTCCAAATGGGCTAGACTCTGCGTTTTATATGCTACCCCACGTTGCAGGCACTGCAAAACCGTACCAATCCGGGAAGCGGCAGCGCAAGTCTACAGCTCTCCACCCTTCATAAGTGAATTACTGATGAGGGGAAAAGGTGGAGAGGAATTTACTACTCCTTTTTAAGTGGTGCAGCCACTCTCTTCTGCCACATGGAGCACAGGAGGGGGTAGAGACATATTTCTGCCCCCACCTCCGCTCCCCCCTTCTCCGCCTCCTCTCTGAAGAGTTACTCCTGTGTTCCCCTGAGCAAAGAGGCTGTGATTCTTGGCAGACTTCATGTCAGCTACACAGGTCAGGGGGAAGTCATTGCTTCCTCCTCCCACACTGCTCAGTCATGTTAGGTTAGGACAAGACTTTGCAAGATGTTGCCCAATATTTGCAGATGTGTCTTTCCCATAAAGGAAGAAACTGAAATGGGCCATAAACCTCAAAATTCCAGAAAATGAGGCTGCTTGGTTGATAGGTTAAAATGCACCAAAGTATATTACATAGGGAAATTGAATATAGTTGTGGTTATGGCTCTGATCTGAGGATGGGGGGAACTTGAATTCTGTTCTTGACCATGCCCCAAGCTGCTTCTGACTTTTGATTAGGTTACTGAAATGCTGTTTGTCTTTGTTGCTGCTATTGCCCTTATATTTTGATAACTTCCTGTCATTTATTGATAGACTTGAGCCTGTAACAAAGGAAAGGCCTTTATTTTGCAAGCTGGAAAGAGGATATCCACCTGGGAAAGAGGAGTGGGAAATGACTTTCCTGTAGTAGGGCAGTATTGTGTGCCTTTGTTTTAGAGCAGCGTGAGACAGTCAATAAAAGGCAAGCTGGAACATTGCATAAACCCTCACTATTGTTGTAAGTCTTTATTTATACAGATAGCAGTACAACTACAATTCATCAGTAAGACTACAATGAGGACCTTTCATCTCAGGGATAACACTGGGATTTAGGTTCCCATATTTAAAGGAGAAGAGGAAGTAGGCAGGCTAGTGGAAAGATTGCTGAGCCTTCTCTCCCAAAAGTATTTCTCGTTGATAATTATATTCACCGTTATTATCGTAAAATTCAGTAGTATAACTTTCATTTCTTATCTTTATTAGGAATAATACCAATCCCTACAAGAATGCACAACCACAAGAAGAGCGCACAGCACTCAGCTCAGGAAACATGGTCTGCCTGCTGTAGAAAGGGAACTTTGCATTGGCATCATGATCACCAGTCACACTTTCCTCTTAAAAAGACAGCCCGCATGCTATCAGTCAATAAAGTTTTATAAACTTGATAATTTCATTGCCTACCTGCTCTACCTTTAGAAAGTATTGAAAGAAGCAGGCTTTGCTATATGGTGGCTGAAATTCTCTCTCCCTGAAATTTCCCCCTCCCTCACCACCATCTTACAGGGAAATTCTGGGTCCTGAAGTAGTAGCAGACAGCTAAGCCACCACCTATCTGCAGAGCATCACTGGTGGAAGTGCCTGCTCTGAAGGAGTTAATGTTGACATCTTGCTCTGTCACTTTTTCCATAAGCAAGACACTCCAAAGCCAACTTACTCCTAGAGTTCATTCCTGCTGATAATGCTGCCGTCCCTTTGCAAAGCTTTACAATTAGAAACAATTGCATGAGGACATTTCTGCATGTATCTCACATCGTTCCTTTTGGGATACTCTGTCTTCCCCAGGTTATAAAGATCATGCCTGTTGCTACTGTTCTTAAATGCCTGGAGGAGCTGGATGCCATATCTGGTGGTATGCTCTTGCAATGGTACTGCAGCAGACTGAACTAAGCTTCCAATAATAAGCACTGACACTAACATAAATATTTGTGGTTATGCTTTCCATTTTTTCCTTATAGGAAACAAGTTAAAATTTTGAAATACTTCAGTGATGTGATCAGTGGACAGTAGTGGGAAAGAATTTTCTCCAAAACTTGAACTGCGATCAAAATAAGGAAGGAAGATCTGAAAGACTAGAAAATACTTTTGTTAATCAGGATATGGCACTTTGCAACATCTGGATGACAAAACAAGTGTTTTGAATTCAATACTATTAATACGTGTCACTTAAATGAATATTTTCCTTCGGAGACGATTGAGTGGTTACAATTTCTGGCAATGGTTTTGCAGTCTGCTGCTTACATTACCCGACTCGTGGTCTTTTTGTCTTGCTATGTCTGTGGGAAAACAAAACAGAACAAAACAAAAAGCCAGTTCCCCGTTCCCCCTCCCTCCCTTCCCCCAGCCCTGGAAATAGCTCTGGACCCAGAAAAAAAGCTCTAGGACTGAGTCTCATCCTCTCAGTGAACCATTTTGACCGGAGAGTAACCTCATGGGATTTATGCTGCTTTTGCCTATGACATCACGTAACCCCAAACTTAAAAGTATCTGATTCTTCTGGATATCAAAGAGACATGATTAAACAGAATATAACAGCCCGGGAATGTAGGGGAAAAAAAGAGTTTGAATAAAAGGTCAGAGAAAGATCAGGCATCAGCTCTCTCTCTCTGCAAAATGATAAAACTAACAGGGAGTAGTGACTCAGCTTCCCCTGATCAAAAAGCTCCTTTCTTTGCAGTGTAAACAACTGTAGTCGGTGTTCTTGAAATCCCAGACTGAAACATCAACCACCACTGGAAAATAAGATTCCCCAGAATGCCTTCCTTATGCTAGGCATAGCCTGTCACTTGTATTTTGAGGGGATTTTATTCCCTGTGACTGGAGTTCACTGTCCAAAAGAGGATGTTGCATGAGTAAAAGGGAAAGAAGTTTTGTGTGTGGACTGTGACCTCAAGAGTGTGAAACAAATATTTTGTTTCAAATCATGTCAACCCATTTCAGCAGCAAATTGAGTGACCAGTATTATAAAATAGGGGAAAAAAATGTAGGGAAGTGTGGCTTTGGAGGAATGTATAAAAAATGAACCTAACAAAGTCTAACTCTTCCAGGCTAAAGCTTGATGTCTAATTTTTTTGCTGAATAACATGTTTTGAAGAATAAGATTCTTGCTCTTGCCAGGTCCCTGCAGCTAGATTTTATAACTACAATGAACAAGTATGCATCTGTGTAAATGCTCTTTAATTTTCTTTTTACATTATATTTACACTGCTCAGACAGTAAAACTGCTGAATGTTTTAATTAGCACTCCCATGGCTATGAACTCGTTTGAAATTTGCAGGCGATGTGAAAAGGCTGGCGCACAAATAAAGGCTGTTAGTCGCTAGATGCTCACAAAGTGGGCAGGATGTTTAAAGTGCACCGATTGTATTTGTTTTGGGCTAGGGACTGACTGTACAGTGGATAGTGTGTGCTGGGTGCCAGATTCCTCAGCCCTTACACACAGCACACACAGACCTGACCCACAGCGTGGGCAGTGTACTTTGGACTCTCAACGACTCCGACATAGCGGCTCTAAGGAGTGAGCAGTGCTCAGCGGGAGCTCAGGGTTGCAAAGTCAGGCATGGTGACAGCCATAGCTTGTTCCTGCTCAAGGGTTGTTGCGCCAGCATTTGTCACCTACCAAGGCAGAGGTGGGGAAAGTTTTGTTCCCAGAAGTTTCAGAAATTCCCCAGCAAGGCTATTAAGAAGAAATCATAATTTGAGTGAAACGAAAGCTTGCTGTGGAATACTTGGGGTTGTTTTGTAATGTAATTTTAATGCCATTTTATAGGCTTATAGAATAAATGAGGTGGGAAAACACCTCAGGAGGACATATAACCCAACCTCATTAAGAACTGTAGTTTGCATGTAAATGTGGAGCTGGCAAAACCTGCCAGATGCAGATTATCTCTTGTCTTTATTCATAGAACACATACAACTGCACACACTGTTGCTGGCCTGTCAATTCATTTCAGCCACAACACAACCCTTGGGGAGGAGAACAGCTCCTCTGTGCTGTTTGGCCTCTGTGTTGTCTCTATCAGCGCAGTTGCTAATTATCAGAAAGCCATCCCGCTGGAAGAAGACTGCAAGAGATGATCTAACACAACCACTGTACAGAGGCAGGATCAAGAATCTTAATGCTATGTGAGCTTTCAGTGATTGCAATGTAGACATTTTCCCCCAAAGACCTAAACTGAAACCATGAATGGAGCTGTGGCTTTTGATGATGTTCCTGGAATTTGCATAGCTAAAATTCTAATCTGACAACTAATGATTGCCCTTAGCCTGGCCTTAGCATCCCCTAAAGACCAAGGGAGTGGCCTTTCAATTGGTGCTGGAGAGAAAAAGGAAAATATTGGGACACAGCAAGCAAATATGCTCAGGGACTATTAAAAAGAATGAGAATTTATTAAAGTTGAGAAGAGAGCTAGAAAAAGTGTGGCATGAAATAAGTAAAGAGGAAAGTGGAGGTGAAAGAAACTAAGACAGGAGGTGACAGAGAAAACTAAGATTTCTCCAATGCTTCTTCAGACAAAGAGGCAAATAATTAGGAGGACACAGAGGAGATTGTAGTGCAGGGGGTATTCATTGCTTCTGTGTGCTGTGCTGTAAAAATTAGATTTTATCTAAAGAGCTACAGGCCAAAGAGCAAAGCACAAAAAAAAAAAAAGAAATAAAACAACTCAGAAATCATAAACGTTATATTTTAGGTAGTTTGGATCTTCTAATATTAATGCGATTTGATTGTTCTAGCCGAATTGCGGTTTGAGGTCAGCTTCTGATTCTTGCAATCTTGTGGTGTGGCGCTGCACTGTGACCATCCTTCAGTTCCTCCTCGGCAGATACAGCAGCTGTAAACGTACTCATAAAGGTCTCACAAAAGGATTCCACCGATACAAACCAAAACCGGTTTCTTTGATGATTCCCTTCTACAGGTTGCAGTTTTTCCAGGGTTTAGGCCTTCATCTAAAATCTATTTCTCTTTTCACTTCCTCAGCTCTTAGTTGGAGCCCACGCCATTCCTGGTCTGGACCCTGTGTCAGACACAGATAACCTCTCTCCAAATCTCTTTCTAGCCTGATGTCTTGAGCCATTAACTGCTTGCATAAACACACTCTTTTTCTTGAAGCTGTACTTGGATTTGAAAAAAATCCAGTTTGTCGTAGTCTTCCCTCCAATTCAGACTCCTTTGTAGAGCTAAGACTGGTGTTTTAATAGGCCTTTATAGGTAGCTATGTAGTTCAAGCTCCTGTCCTCCTCTCTGTGCTATCTTTCCCTTCCTATCCTTCCAGGGCTATATATTTTAAGGCATGGGACACTCTTAGGCAGAGACAGTGGACTGCCACATCCCACAGACTCCAATGGGAACCCCTATATCATTGCAGTGCTTTTTATTGCAGCAGTCCACATGCAGGAGCCAAGTCCCAGAGAGCTAGCGCAGGTGTTTCCTATTTTTCCTGTTCTAAACATTGGGCATGTGCATTATTAGCGACATGCTATTGTGCTTCAAGGTGCTGGAAAATGATTCATGTGTAAAGGTGCCTGCTGCCAGCTTCTGATCCAAGTTTAACAGTAAACCGGTTAGGAGAACTCATGTGTCTTGCAGTAGTTCTGTCTCAGTAATCCTCCTTACTGAAAGGCCTCCAAGGAAGACATCTGAGGCTTTGCTGACTTTCAATTCATCTCAGGCTTTTCTGATCGTAATAAGAACTGAGCTCTGCTGACACTAGGGTCGTCTCTCTTTCAGTTTGCCAAAATGATGACTTCATTCTGAGCTTAAAGAACTTGGAGGTCAGTCAAAAAGATGTCTTGCTAACTGGTTTACCTAAGCCTGGCGTCTCTACCTGATAAGCCTGTGATCTAGTGAGGAAGAACCTGAGTGTAACAAGTCTGCAGAGAGGCAGTAGTCCTGTTTAATAGGATTTCAATAACAAATTTAGCCTTTCTTCTCCCACTTGTAAGAAAAAAGAAAAATCCTCAGATATCTTAGTTTATAGAACTCATTGGAAAATGTTCAACAGAGGAAAAAATGAAGAGGAGAAAGTATTTTCCAACTCAAAGTTCATGTCAAGGTTTTGTTTGACTGATTGTTATTTCTTAAAAGAAAATAAATATGCAAAACCACATCTGAGGGCCAGGTGAAACCATGAATAAAGAACAGGCTTCTTTGCTCCAGCTTTGGTGAGTTTGTCATCGTTTTCAGGAAGAAGTTCATTGGTGAACAGCAATGGCATTTCTAAGTTTAAATGTGCCCTGCAAAAGTGAAGAAGCTAAACGTCAGCTCTCTCCTGCCACTGGCTAGCACATCACGAACCCTGTGCTGGCTGATCAGCGCCATACGGAGAGCAGGAGGGGCACAGGCCACAAGCACAACGGAGAGCTAAGGCTTTATGTCTACCAAAGGGAAAGACTGGTTCCAGAAGGATTGTGGGTTGTCTTCTCATCACGTCAAGACCTGCCCTTGAGAGCCACAAGGACTAAGAGTGAACCATGTTTGCAGCCTGCCTTTGTATGTATATACGATGTTCAGAACTGCCTATCCCCTTCCCACTTCCATCTAGAAGTGCAAACATCCAACATATAGCACTCTATAAAGTGATTGCATAGATTGGTTGATGTAACAAACTGCAGAAGTGCATGAAGTAGCTACTCTGTGTATAGGGGAAGGAATTTTCTTTTTCCACAGTATCTGTAAACGTTTGCTCCTAGAGAAGACTACTCGAGCTAGTGAAAGGCAAGGGAAATGGTGGCATAAAATTCCTCCTCACACAAGTTTACCACAGTCTCCCTACAAGACGCAGCTGCTTGATAATGCCTGCCTAGGAGACTGAATTGTAACACACCGAAAGAGAAAAAGAAAAGAGTGGCTGCATACCAAAGTGTGAAAGAGTCAGAGACGGAAAAAAGGATAACAAAAAGGAAAATAGACACCACGTTAAAATCTGGTTTCCTTTCAGAGTTTTGACTAATATCTGGAGGCCAGCAATGAGTATATCACATCAGACACCCTTTTCACCTTGACCAAAGTGATGAGCTCATTTCTGCAGATTGCCTAACACTTTGTTTTCAAGCCAAAAGTATCAGGTTTAGATTCAAGTAACAAATTGCTACAATGTGGGAAGAGGTTATAGACAAAGTACAAATCTGCCCAATGCTTTAACCATCTATAATTGTGTATGTTAGACTATATAACAGGAAAGAGTCCATGCCAAAGGCCGTAGCTCCTAATAGGGGAAAGATGCCATGGTGCAGAGCCATTCATTCCGATGCTTCAAGATATTAATGAAGAAAAACTATATATATATTTAAAGATGCCTTTGGTGATTTCATATTCTTTGTGGAGTACATCATTTTAATCAGAAGTAAGCATAGCTTTGAATGTTATGGGAAAATGTGTACTGAATACCTTCTTCCAAGATGAGTATTTGCCTCTTCTGCTCCTTGTTTCAATGAAGAACTGAAAACAAGCTTCAGTGGCTCAGCATCTGTCTTCTTCTCATGAATCTATGGATGAACTTCCCTGTTCATCCTACCCATTTAACCTCACCTACTTGCTTCATTCTCCAGTTCTCAGCTAAATCTTGTTGAATTAAAGGACTGCTTGGACTTAAAGAAAGACAATTGAGTTGCTTCAAGATAAACCAGCTTTTAGCAGATCCTGTTTGGAATTCAGCATTTGCTGACTCCATACATCTTCGGTTACTACCTAAGAACAAGAATCCCTATTGAGTCTCCTAGGAACACTTTGAATATTTTAAGAGTGTATTTTAGGTATGAACTGTAGCATGGTAAGCTCTCTCCCTGTCTTCAAGCAAGTATTTTGGAGGAAATTGAACTAATTGAGCTAGCATCTGTTTCTGCAAATGGTTTTTGCTATGCAGTTGGGTGTTTTTAGGGACACTGCTTCCCTGTTAACTGAAACTCCTCCCTTTCCCTGTTTTATTTTAATTGCTGATTGGAGATGATTGCTGTAAACACATGAAAAGCAGACTCACTTTCTTTATTTTATAAGTTGAAAAATGCATCTCTAATCCTGGCTCAGAAAAAAACTTAAAAGATAATTCTTTTGTTTTGAGAGTTTGGACATTGGAAGAAGTTCAAATCAATGCTCCTTCCTCTCCCTCTCTCCTCCCACCCCCCTTGCTCACTTTCTCTCTTGATATCTTATTGAACAGGAAAAGGGAGGGGGAAAAAATGCAGGGTTTGAAGGAAAGTCTAAAGTCATGAGGTACAAATCCTCTTTCCATATTCTTTTCTTGTTTCCATTTCCCCAGGGTCCTTGAAGGCAAAGATAAAAGTATCTCAGATGGCCAACAAAGTGTCTCTGCTTGATTTTACTGAAAGGGAGAACATGAAACAAAACAGAGGCCAGTGTGGTTGCCATTTAAATTAGCTATAGAAAAGTGTGATGACAGTCTCAACTAATTAATAAATCATTATTACAATTTCATATATTAATATTCTGACTACGACAAAAAGTATACATGTCTTTGAGAATACTGCACCAGCCAAATACTGCTTTAAGTCATTCAACAGATGATTTCCTTCTGTTAACAATATTCTTCAGAAGACAATTTAAAGCCCCAGAGGAAAAAATACATATTTCTACAGTCCTGCCATAAAGAACAGAATTTGGAAAGACTTCCTGAATTTTTACTCCTTTACTACAGGTTCAGAAGGGTTTTTTCATTTCTCAACTGAATTGACTCAGTCCTGAACAGTTTAAGAGAGCAGTGTCTGTTATTTATGTTTTCTGTTCAGCAAGTTTGCCTTAAGGAATTACTGAGAGAAGCATGAGAGAAGCATGATACTCCTCATATTCACCTGGTGGGTATCATCCTGCTTTTACTAACTGCCTCTACCCCCTCCTGACCCATGTGCTTCCTTCCCACTCTCCAGTAAAATCCCTCTAAGTGTATGTTTGGCTTCAAAAAGCTGCTTGAGGTGAGAAAGGCCTTGGATTGAGTTGGGCATCTCTGTGATAAGAATTCATAGGTACTGAGGATGTATTTTTATGATGTATGAATCACACACACAAAAAAAGAAATGTGATTTGGATCCATGGGAATTATGTTGGCTTACAAGGAAGGGTTCCAATGAATTTTCAGATTCTGAACATATAAATAAATAAATAAATAAATAAATGTAAATAAATAAATGGGGGAATCAGTTAAAAAATTCTAGAATTAAATATTTTAGATTCTTCAAAATCCCCCTCTCAGTTTATTTTCTTAAAAGTGTTTATTAACAGGAACATGAATTTGAGGGTGATTTTGAATCCCCTGAAACTCACGATTTCTCACCTTTGTGGTTTGCACATTGCTGTCTTTAGATGAACTGGTGAAAGCTGGAACATGATTTTAAGGCTCTAAGTGAGCAAAATGTTGAACATAATCTTAAAATGCTCTATTTAATTGGAATAGCAAAATGTTCCATGGTGCTAGATGTCAAATAATAAAAGTTAATAAACCTACCTGCTTTTGAATGTGAATTAACCTTTACCATGCTGCAAGTTGCTCTGGCTAGACTACTTCTGGTACCTGAGATAATTCAGTAAAGCTACTGTAAGTATCTCCATACTCATAAAATCATAGAATAGTCAGGGTTGGAAAGGACCTTAAGATCATCTAGTTCCAACCCCCCTGCTATGGGCAGGGACACCT
>JASSUY010029475.1:0-56221 GCA_032466535.1 Forpus xanthops
GCTGGCTGCACTATTGCTGATACAGCCCAGGATGCCGTAGGCCTTCTTGGCTGCCTGGGCACAAGCTGGCTCATGTTCAGCAGTTCTCAATTAGCACCTCCAGGTCTTTTTCCACCAGGCAGCTTTCCAGCCACTCTTTCTCAAATACGACAAGTCCATTTACTTCACATACATTTCTTCCTACTGTATGTTTTAAATAATCTGTCCAAGTACCCTTTCCTAAATACTGTACCTAATACAATTGCTGTACCTAATAGAATTAATCTTATTGGGAAAACTAGCAATTGTTAAACAGTTCCTAAACTAAAACATAGACACAGTAAATAACCTGAAAAAAGTTAATCAACTTGAATCCTGAAAAATCCTTAAAATTCTTTCCTGAACCAACCAATCGGTCTTTCCAAAGAATACCATGCAAGTACAACTTTCAGCTGAACAAATGTATGAAAACAAGATTGTGTGCCTGCTAAACACAAACACAGCCTAAAAGACAAGAATCCTGAAAAGCTCTGTTGCTATGATTTCCTTTGGATTCTCCTCTGCAAAACAGAAGCTGACTTGGCAGTGCTACAGAGAGTGTCCGAAGTTCATAGAAACTTCTATTACTCTCAAGAGTTAAGTCCTTCAGCCACATTAAATGCTCCAAACAATTCTTTAGGAACTGATCTGCTGATCGTGAAATTTTAAAAAAGGACTCATCACAATTTTTATCACGATTAATAGTTCACTGAATGTGAAAGCAACAGCCCTGCATCTGAATTTTGAATCAAACCAGTTCACATCTAGAATATTAATGACCAAACCTCTAGTAAAACACTTTGAAAGTTCATTTATTTTCAAGTTTTCTCAGGAAGCCATTAAATACTTAATTCTTAATGAATATTCTAAATAAATGAGACTTTCACTTGACTGTATCATGCCAAAATTAAGTTGTGTTTGAATTGAGTGCAATTGTTATTAAACAATAACACTGAATAATACTGCCTTGGAACAGTACTGAGATTCTTTAGCATTATTCAAAATATAAATCTGATAGGATTAAATATTAGAATGAGAATCAGAGTCAGTAATAATCCTGTATCAAATTATTTCAACAGTGCACTTGAATGAAATTCTCTCTTCTGGAGCATTACCCATTTCTGTTATTCTGACAGAAGTGAATATTTTTCTGTTTGTGCCTGGAATGGAGCAGTATACCTAAAAAACTGGGAACAAAGCATGGACATTTAGTAGTAGATGGCCATTCTGTTTTGGGGAATGGATGAGCTAGGAATCCGTAAGAAGACATTTTCAGTCTCAATGAAGAGACTATAATTATTCTGTAGAAACATTATACTTTTAATAAATATTCTTGTTGGCAAAGAGTATTCTTGATGTCTTTAAATAATGGATGTTCTGTACCATTTGTAGCTCTCACAATACCTTTGCTTAGCCATCTAATTTTGGTTGCTTTTGGTTCCTTTTCTATTGATGGTGCAGTGTTTCTTTAGAACTTAAACTATTCATGACTTATTGATGTATAACTCATTTGTAATAATAAAGAATAGATGTATTTCTGGAACAAATTATTTCCTTCATTGTCTTTGTAAGCCAGAGTGAAGATAGTTTTAGGAAGTGTGTGCTGTTGCTCTGTATAGAAGTAGGGGAAATCGTACCATATTAGGAAGAGCAGAGAACAAATTCGAGTCCCTATTCAAAAACATGTTTTGTAGCCAAAAGGAAATTCTGTAGTTGAAAAGTGAAAGGCTGTGAACATACAATCATACTTTCACCAAGTCCTCACATAGGTTTTGTTAGACTTGAAGAAACATTATCAGAGGTATCAGTGTTTTAAAAACGAGTGTGAGATTTACATTAAGACTCTTTGAGAATGTAGCATAGACAACGTACAACTCCTGTTTTTCTGGTGAGGATACATGGGCAGCCAGTACAACCTCTCTCTTATTAGGAAATCTTTTAAAATGCCATATTGGGACCTCTTCTTAAATATATCTTAAGAATGGTTTCACATTTAGGCACATATGCCTCAAAACCAGTCAGCAGCAAAAAACACCCATAGGTTAAGGTACTGAGAGCTACTGAAAACTCAGGCTATATGCAGATCCCCTGAAAATAATTACAGTGTAAGTATTCTAAAAAGTAAAAACTGAATGGACAACTGAGCTAAGTTAAGGCACAGACACAAAAGTGAAAGCCAAAACATAATTAAAAGCCTGAAATCTAAGGTACATTCATGTTCTTATCCTACAAAAGAAGAGAGGTCAACAAAAAGACAATTTTTAATAGCTGAAACTGGTGTTTCATTTTCATTGAGCTGAATCCTCTGGTAGATGCAAGTAGATAGCATCTTTACAAGCCTACATTCCCACTTTAACCTTTTGAATAGGCACAATTATATTCAGCAGGACCGGGTAGAGTTTGCAGAGATAGAAACAAACATCACAGCAGCTATGTTTTTGTGATTGGGAATTATGCAGTTTGTACTTAATATTGCTAGACTTGAAATTATACAGTTCTCCTAACCCTCCCAGTGGATCTGTTATCTAGTCATTGGTATTATGCTCCAGCAGTTTTCCATATAGAAAGAGAAGACAGCAGAAACAACATACTCCCTTCTCTCAGCCTCCCCTCCCCAGATAAAAGCCATAGATCCTGTCAACAGGATTCAAAGACATGTTATGCTCAAGATCACTGTGAACTTACATTTATATTATTCTATTCAGTAAAAATATTCCAAATATCGATATGTTGAATGAAGCAGTGAGTGAAAGCATCTAGAGCACTAACAAAAATAGAAACATGCAGAAGAGCTACCTTAGGTGCAGCACATATAAAATAGGTTAAGATTCCCAAATCTTTAGAAATAAAAGAAGCTGTATAATTAAAAAGAAAGTATCAGAGTGTTAATGGGCATAGTTGTTTTTTTAACCACTTTTAACAGGTTTTAGAAGTTTTATTACACCCACATTATAGAACACAGCCTTGTGAAAAAATTCTTTCCAGAGATCCCCACTACTTATGTACAGTTGGAAAAAAACCTTCTTCATGTGAATCTTAGAAAAATGTCCTTGTAAAATTCATTTGTAGAAGACAAATAAATTTCAGTTCTGAGGGTCCTCTAAGGGAATATAGAAGTCCATATGAATTCCACTTTTGCTTATACAGAAAGTTTTATCTCTCCTGCTTATTGACAGGTTTGATCATATAGAGGAGACTAAGTGAATGTATCAGGGAAAGGTCTGCTGTACCCTTTCCCTGGTTTATTTTCTGTCTCCCTAATTACCTGTACCTAGCATCCTTTGACACAGAACCGTAGGCTAGAAGGAACCTCAGTCTGACAAATGATGAAACTTTTTGTGCTTCAAGAAGAAGAAGATGGCAAACTGGAAAAACTAAAGTAGCACTTCTAAGCTGCAATCCAACCTTGCAGCTAACAACTTAGCAGGAAGTTTATCTGTTTAGAGTAGGACAAAGCCCAGCTATTTTTTTTGACATCTGATCTGGAGACACAAAATGGAAAAAAGAGTAGACTGGAGATGAGAAAAGATGTGTGCTTTGCTACAGTAGTGAAAACTGAAAATAAAGATTCAAGTTCCACGCATGAGAAATGTTTTTATTTCAAAACCCATTTTTATGAGCCTCAACATCAAAAGTACAAAGATGCTCTGTGAAAATACATGGAGAAATTTATTTTCATTTTTGTTGAACAAAGCTCTTTCATTTTTACAAAGAAATATACTGTAAGTAGTCAAGAGATTTTTTCTTTTTTAACAGAGCATTGGGTAAGTATAGCTCCAGAAATTACTGTCATATTAATCTCTTATTGAGCTATACTTCCATAACCTTAATTAAGGCCTACATGAAACACAGTGGGCCCTCATCTCAAAATGCAGACTGGGGGGTAACAAAAGTGGTCATCTGGACTCCATCCAGACAGAGGTACACTACTACGGAATAGTATCAATCAAAATGAGGAGTACAACCATTGCACAGTTTGTACAAAATTATTTAAATAACAGTGTTTGAAGACAAAGCAAATAATGACAAGTAATTACCTTGCCGGTGAATCATTCCTCCATGCATAATTCTTGCCACAATGCAGTGGTTCAGCTCATTCATTTTTAAAGTGATTCCCTAGAAAGAAGGAAAAAAAGAAAAAAGCTTGAATGCAGGGTAATAATTTTAAGGCTATAATAAAATTTTTGCTACTCGGATCTGAGCAATGAAAACAAATACTATTTATAAGTGAAGATGCAATACTTTAATGCATGAGCATTCTGGTTTGTTAAAGATGCAATTCTGTATTACAGTGCAAAGTGCCCAGTTTAGTTAAAAGCTTAATCTGCTATAAGTACTACAATGTTGTTTTTAAACAAAACCAGCAGTAGTATGAACACATACATAGCATTTTAAGTTAAGTATATACACAGGAGAATAAGTATCTACAATGGCTTCAGAACTATACCAGTTATGCCAGCAACCCCACTTCAAAGTGCAGAAAATGTTATTAAAATCATTATAATACTGATCTTTAACAGCACAGAGTCAAGGATAATACTGAGGTGTCCTCCATACCATTGGTTCATCTGTGTTCTTCTGGAACTGCACCAGTCGAACTCTTGTTACATTCTCCATATCCATATCACCGTTGGCGCTTTCTGGAGAATCCCCATTTAGGTATGGAGAGGTGGGAGGAGGTGTAACTCTCAGCGCTTCATCACTGTAAACTTCATGTGCCACTACATCATGAGTTTGAAGTAAGGCCTAGAGGAGATTGCAGCAACAAAATATCAGACTTCGATCATCTCTGATGCCAAGCAGTCATTTTTATAAGTATTTTTGAAACTTTTTAGAACCTAAAGGAAATCTAAGATTTCTGTGCCTCATTGACTATATAGGAACTTTTCCCTTAAAGGGGTTTAAGACAAACTTCAGCAGACTGCAAATGTATACACATACCCCTAGCCTTTAAAATCTGCATGAGCAAACCTGATTTTCTCCTGTAGATGCCTCAATAAGAATGATGCTGTTTTCTTTTTCCTCATCTTCTGCAAGGTGTCAGAATTAAGACATTTTTATTTATGTGCCTAGACACAGAATTAGGAAGCTACATTTCTGAGCAAACTGTTCTATAGTAATTACCCTAATTAGATGGAAAGCTATTCAGATCCCGCAGTATTTTATTCTAATTATGACAGACTATGCATCAGTTTTGTCTGAAAGAATGAAAAACTGGTTTTTTTTTGCTGTTTACCAGCATAATCACTTCCATATTCTCCCCTTCCTCCAGAGCACAGATCCAGCACAACCACACTGCATTCAGAGTGCCTCATAAAAATTACAATCTAAACTATTAAGCTGCTCGAATCGTATTTTGTTGGTTTTATTCTGTTTCTTAATGTAGAGAATGGCACAGCACATAATTGATTAAATGTCATATCTGCATTCAACTCAATGAGTATATTATAGCAAACTTGCTTCTGTCCAAAAACTAGATAGGATTTATATGTGAACATGCTAGTTCTACTCCTATACTAACTCATCAAGCAGAAAACATAGATCCTGCTTTTATACCCAAATTATCATGTTTCTCAGATAGGGATTGGTAAATCAAGCCTAGTTCTTGCAGTATCTCCACAAAGGTAGAGATATCAGCAACCACTGCAGTTAGAACCATGTATATTATAGTTCATATCTTGTTAATTTTCATCTAAATGCTCATAGCTCTTAACTTACGAAACCCACCAATCTTGCAAGGCTTTAGACTGACATCTAGAATTTCTTTTGGCAGAGAAATCTGACCCTGCAACATCTTAGTCTTCGATTAAAATGCTGAAGTAGAATTTAAACTGAAAAAAAGTGATAAAAGATGTATTTCTAAAGTAGAATCCAAGGGAGAAATAGGAGTTTCATGTCCTCTACAAAATCCTGAATTTGTCCCCAAGGTAGGAATTCTAAATTGTACCATGTTATAAATGGTAATTTCATAAACAGTTTAAGTTCCCTTTCCTCAAATCAGTTTCAAACTATAGTTTGGAATTTAGCATTATAATGATGGAATGAAAGTCCCTAAATTAGCAAAGCTCTGCCCACATTCCTTCTTGTTTTTCTATTGTTTCAACCCCACCCACACAAATACTGCTTTTACTTAAATACTAACCTGTAACTCATTTTCTGTCTTCACCTTATTTTGCCAACTGCTAAGCCCAAATTTACAACAGTTCTTCTATATTAGAAATCTGGACTATACATATAGATTAAATCACTTTAATTGAATAAATTCTTAATTTTATTTTTTTTTAATTGGGTGTAAACTTATGTGTGAATACTCCTATATAGGTTTAGAGATTTAGCTTAATTCTCATTCTAGCATCTGAAAACTGTTTGCAGTTGTCCCATATAAGAAGAGCTGTGTGCAAACAGCTCTGGACGTTACAAGAAACATCCATTCTAGGAGTGAGTGTGGTCTTGGCTTTGCATGCAAGAGCTCTTTAACAGAGTAGGATAATTTCTGTTCTTCCTTCAGCTCAATCTACTCAAAGATACTCAACTTCATGCCCCTGCCTGTATCTGTTATACTTTCCATGCTTCAACATTACTTTTTTATGTAATTCAGGGCCTTACATTTGTTTCACATCACATACTTGCCTTGCTTTATACTATATTTTTAGCAATAATATACACTTTGTAGGAGATTAAAGTATGTTAGATTGAACATTTTTAAAGGTTCATAACTATACTAGATTATTTCTGGATGTGTTAACAAAAAGTAACACAAATTCTGAAACACCAGATATCAAAATATAGCAAGCTGAATTTAAATATTAAAAACTTTCAATAAAAAGACTGTTAATGGACTTAAAGATACTAATTTTCATGCATTTCTATTAAGTTTGATAACTTAATTTTTTTCCTTGTCTCCTTTTCCTTTGCAAACCATCAGAATCCTGCTGAAAATTAGTCCAGTGAGAATAACTGCTTTCTATTACACTGTAGGATCATTGTCTGTAAAGAACAGCATAGGAAGGCATATGATGATGGCTAAAACTTCAATATGCAATTAAGTTCTCCCAGTATAGCAAGTATTTCAATTGCTGCCACATAATAAACACATACAATAGAACCTTTTACAAATAAACCTGACACATTTGAGAAACCAGTTGTGTAATGGAATAAAAGCTCTTGAACACAACAAATGAGGTACTTGATAATCTTTTAAAGAATTCTTAAATTAATTATCTGCTGGAAGATCTCTATGCAAAATTTACATACATTTGTTTAAATTAAAATGTTAAGCATGTACAGACTAATTTAATAATTCACTCCTGTACCCATAAGGCACCCAAGGATAAACCAAAACTAAAACAAGAAACCTTGAGCTTGAAGATCTCAGTGCCAGTAAGTGTACCTACAAATGCTTTATTTGCTTTGGTTTTGTAAAGGCCTATATGTAGACTAAACCACTAACACTGTGTATAAGTAAATGATTCAGACTATACTCATAGAATCATAGAATAGTTAGGGTTGGAAAGGACCTTAAGAACGTCTAGTTCCACCCCCCCTGCTATGGGCAGGGGCACCTCCCACTAAACCGTGTTACTCAAGACTATGTCCAACCCGGTCTTGAACACCACCAGCGTTAGAGCATTCACAACTTCCCTGGGCAAACCATTCCAGTGCCCATTGTCTTCTGATCAGGTAGTCTGACAATACTGCTTTATAAAATTATTTCCTTTCATAATGGTATCTATTTAAAAGGCTTTGGCTCTGAAAGAAAGTTTGACATGATACAGAAGAACAACATTGTAAGGTCTGCAACCTTATAAGAGATGTATCCAGAAACAGGACCGGGAATGATGAGAGAGGCTGGGATTGCCTCTGACATTTGGAGACTCTTTGGTCTTTGGTGTCTGCACCTTATATATATAAAAGTATGGTTCCATAGTAACAAATGCTCATTTAACAGCTACTTCACATTCCTCCATAACCTGGACTGTATGCTTGTTCCCTTGCTTATTCTGGCTCTGGCGGCATTTCAGTTGTCCCTAAATCTTTTTGCTAAATGGATCATTGGTTTTTCTGGAGCAGTTTTCTACTAGCTTGGCACAGTACAGTACCAAATTTTAGTGCAAGAGAGAGGATGAAACATGAGGAGAGGGGATGTGACTACATCAACTACAGCTTGGGACTCCATAGACTAACTCATCAAAAATACTCATTACAGATTTGCAGCTTATTCCATATAAAAAGAAAACATCCCAACTTTTTATAAAATTGCAGGAAAAGAATTCTGACAGATGGGTTTATGTTTAGGAAGATATCAGATGGAAATAGAGAAACCTGTAAAAGATTATTTCCAGCTCACTTTTCCTATTGCTTGATTTGATACATGATTTTTTTTTTATATGCCACAATCATTTTTATTGATGCCTACTCTAAAAATAATTCATACTTAAAAAAATGTTCTTTCTCCACAGTGCCTAATGTTTTATCAATACTGTGTGGTAATTATGCAAATCAAAACCCAAGGTAAATCAAATGAAAGTAGAGTACCAGAGAGTGTTATCCTTGGGCTTTTTCCTTTCCCCTTTGTTGCTTCCTAACTATTTCTTACAATACAGTACCATTCCACATTGTTTTATGTTCTATTTCAAGCAAGTATTCCTGTCAAATATTCAACCAGATTCATTACAGACTTCAGGATAGGCATCATTTCCAGGCAATAACATACCCGTGTTGTAAGTACAACATAAGCCAATGTCTGCACTAGCAATTAGCACAATGAAATAGGAATGAATCAGCAAGTAAAACAACTGGGTTAGTTAGGAAGTGGTGTACACATTGAACACATTGCAGGAGTGATTACTTCTGACCAGCTTCTATCTTGCCCTGTGGATTGAATGCCCATCAGATGCTGGATTACACTGGCTTCTGGAGTACAGTTTTGAATTTTATTTTATCTGAAAGGAGTCTATTTTGCATGCTCTGGGGCCTTTACATGATACAAGCCAAAGCACTGTAAGGTGACAATCAGGAGCTTTAATTCAAAACACACTCCTACTCTGATGTTAAGGACTAAAATAAATGCACCCAAGGCTACAGTGGCCATCAAAAGAACACGCTGAGGCATGCAGCTATCCAGATTTAATCTTATACCTGAATATGAGGTTTGTTTCAGCTCACTCTTTCCCGGAAATTAGGTTTATCCTTCACTTACTGTAATTCAGCTTTCAGGTGAGCAAATTCCACAAAGCCCCCTGCATATAATCCTTGTGTAAGGAAAAGTCAAATTCATGATTTTAAACTGGCAATAGTGTACAGCAGATTTAAGCAAACATTTTTATTTCTGAATTTATGAACTTTATCCACAGCATAAACAGAAGAAATCCTTTAAGGAGTCTGAAGAGACTGGGCTTCACTAAACTTGAATCAAGTTATTAAGCAGTCACATCCCAGAACTTAGGACAACTACTTCCATCAAATCAGATTTGTGAAACAGACACTGCAGGAATAGATATGTAACTAGACTGTAGAAGCTATTGATTTATCGGAAAATAATGTTGAATAAGCACTTATTTTGCAATGAATTCATGCACATTTATTGTAATAAGATCTTGGAAAAAAGAAAAATAGGAATCCCAGTTCTGCCTATGCACATCCAAAAGGATTTGCTCTTCTTTTTAAGTGCAATACAGCTCCCCTAAAGACAGCAAAATTGTTCCATAATTAGATTATTCCAAACTGCTGACAGTTTTCAGCACAGTAATGAGGACCAATAGTAGTAGTAACTATTTTGCCAGACCAGCAGAAATACTTAATAGGTATATTGTATTAAATGCAGTTACATCACTTGCAGATTTTAGGGAAAACTTACTGAACTTAAGTTTTCTAATGAAAAGAATATTAAAAAAAATAAACCCAAGAAGAGTAGCATTTGCTTACCATGAAATGAGGTTGTGTTAAAATACGCTTTAGCTCCTTTGCATCACTGTTCTCTGGGTAACATGAAATTTCTTCCAATACCTGCAAAATAAGTAGGAGAAATGCCCATGATAAATTTCTTTTAAATAAAGCTATTAATCAAACAAATGAAAACCCTCACTGATCAGTCAGAATATGTATAAGAATATACAAAAGAATATTTTTGACAGGAGAACACTTAGGAGAATGTGCTCCCCCCAAGAGAATAAAACATCTCATTGAGATTTTCTGAGAGAGATTAAAGCAGAAATTTGAAAGAAACAGTATTTTTTCAATTGAAAGAATCCCTCCAACAGCTAAATGTATGGAATCAGAAATGAAGCACTAATTGGAGACACACATCACCACCACCAATTGCTACTTTCACACATGACCTCAATTTATGAAAATAATCAGTTTAAAAGCAGAATTAAACAGACTCATAAAACCTTCTCCCACAAATTATATTGTTAAAGACATCGAGTGTAGGTGTAGTCCATCTGCTATCTCACCTCCAAGCTCCTGATTTTATAAAATCGGAGCCATACTTCAGCTCATCACTGGGGGAAGGAAGAGGAAGTAAATAAGCTTTAACCCATTTGCCTGCAACTTGATCCTTACATCTTTATTTTCACATGCAACTACTTGGAAGAGAAAAGCTGAGTAATTTACTTCTGGAAGCACCTTCCAGGATTAACTTCCAGAAAATTTTGCAGAACAGGACTTCAGGGTCTCTATCAGTGTGACTTCAGTTACTACATACTGTTTTAAAGTCTTCCTGTTCATTCGGTTTTAATAGAACTATAAACAGTGTTTCTGTTTGACACTACACTTAAGAACTGTACTTACTTATACTGATAATATATAATACAGCTATTTTGCTTTTACTACTTGTAATAAATAAACAAAATACTGTCTGTCAGGTATACTTATGAACATCTATGTATATTTATCTTTTGTGAAATGGGCCACTTTCATTGCATTTCTAGATCTGCTCTTAGAACTACCTGTGATAAACTTAGCTGTTGAATAAGCAATGTATTTTTTTTTTTGTGTGTGACTTAATCATATAAGCATGAAACTTCTGCTGATAAACTGAATATTAAAGACACTGCATTTACCCAACAATAGTATTCCTTTTAATGCTGTTATTGTTGCAGCAAAGGTTAAATGATGAAACTGAGTAATGTAACACAGACATAATTAAATGATGCAGGTTTATGTAACTTAAGCAACAGCAGAATTCAGAAGTAATTCAGATTATACAACAAAATAAGTATCGACAGCTTAATGAAGAAAAAGTGTTTCACTTTAAATACAATCAACCTTTCAAAGTAAAACAAAAAATAATATTTTAAATCCATTACCTCTTTGGCTCTCTGTACAGCATCACTTGGAGGATTCCTGATTTGTGGTGAAGATTTTGTGTTTATTTTATCATAAAGCTGAAATAACAGGAAAACAAACAAACTTTTGAAATCATATGCTACTTTACATAAAGTAATGATGAGTGCTAACAATAGCCTGCTTATGTTACCAAAATTAAGATGACTGTTAAACTGCATGAGCCACAGATGTTTTATATACAAAATCTAGCAGCTCAGGGTTTTGGCTTTTCTTTTTTAAACATTTCCAGATTTGAACAGTGCCATAGATTCAGAGTTCATAGTTCATGGGAAAGTTCAAGAGGTTAAGGGATTCTGCAAACCTCCCATGCTTTTTCCACAGATTTACAGAAACTATATTCTTCTACTAGAAGCGATCCTATGAATCTCAAATAAATGCTATGAGCCATACATTCTGCTATAAAATCAAATTATTCTGCATATTGTGTTTGTCGCAATAAATCATAGTATCAAACATTCCAAACAGTAATTTAAATAAACCTCAGAATATGGGAAAATGCTCTTGAAGACAGAAGGGTACAAAAGCCAAAATCTTTTGAGAGAAAACCAAAACTTCCCAAGAAGGACTGCTCATAAAAAAAAGAAGTATCCTTATTTTTGCTAGGATTGCCTATTGGACAGAAGAATGCCAAACTATTTAAATAGGAAATTGTAAACCTTCCGGGTTAATTCATTGTTTTGAAAAAAACTTTTGAAACCCCCTAACTAAGCAAAATACAACAGGAGAAAGATCTGTCTTCAGTTTCAAATTAGAGATAGATATTTCAGGCTTTCTTTCATACAAACCTAAAAGATTGTGGAGGTTTTAAAGGAATAAATGACACTTAAAAACAAAAAAGCATTGTAATAAGTACTATTTTCAAATAAAAATCTTTTGTCTTACTTTCCAAATGATGTGAAGATGGACATGCCTGTATTTATTCCTATTTATGTTAGATGACTTCTTTGGAATGTTAGACAGAAAAAAGACACAAATAACTATTTTTAGGATATTAGAGAATTTTTTATCACAGTGAGGGTGGTGAAACTCTGCAACAAGTTGCCCAGGGAAGTTGTGGAGTCTATCAACTTTGGAAATACTCAAAATCTGACTGAAATTCAAAATAGAATACATAAACAAAGATTCAAAATACCAAAGGACTCTTAACACCTTTGGCATTCCTAACATTGTAAAGGATGAGTTGATAAGAACACTCCATTTAGGCTGTTCAGTAAGGGTTACTCAGAATTTTGCTTTGAGAAGCTTACAGCTGCATGGGTTGGCTGAGAACAACCTCAGATATTTGAAAAAGGGAATCCTGTCATGTTGCGGAAGTGCTCTCTTGTATTTCTCATGTGAAATAATCCACTTTAGAAGGGATGCAAATTGCAATAACTGCAATCCAATAGCATCACCATAATTCTTCCTCTAACAATCTGTCCCACATACTGAATATTTCAAGGCCATATACAAATAAGTAAAGAGGAAAAACAGAAAAGTCAAGCTAAATCAGTTTCTTCCACATCCAACAACTTCACCTTGTGCTGGCAAAATTCTTGACAGTTTAAGCAGCATTGATCACTGGTGAAGTCTTTAAATTACAAGCTTTCTGCTACGTTGTAGTTCAGGAGACATTTTAGCTGTGAATACAACTATTTGTTTTTTGCTTTTCTTAAATATATAAACAAAACATACCCAAACTCCAACTACTCCAGATTGTTAAGTATCACATTCATACACCTGTTAAGCAACTGCATTAAGTACTGTGTATTAAGCGCAGTAGGGGCTGATACCCAACATGAATACTACTGAGTGTATTTTTCTAAGAGTCACACATACATCCTGTTTAATGAAATTGTAGAAATCACAGAAAAAATTAATGAAATTACGTAAGAGTTAGCATGAAAATATCTTCATTAGTTATTTCTAGCAATTGCTTAAAAGCTAAGTTGCTCAAGTTGCTGACTACTCAAATTGCTGTTATTGTGATTCAAAATATCCGGCAGCTTATAGAAACAATTTTTTTCTCACTATCATGGGAGAGTTATCTTCTGAGACTAGGAAGGAGGCAGAAAGGAAAGTAGAAAGCAGTGCCTCTAAGAGTGTTCAGAGAAAAAAAATCAAGGCAAAGTTCAGACTAAACAAGGATGCATTTATTTTCCCATGCTGAGGCATGGCACTTAAATTTCATCTTCCAGGAATGGTATTTACTGAGATTTGTTTCCAAAGAATTAAATTCTTAGGAGGGACTTGGACAGTACTTAAAAGGAAAAAACTGTCATATTTGCAGGCTTAAAGCCTATATATTACCCAAGACACAGGATCCATTCATTGTTTCTGGAGGTAGAAGACAGCCTCAATTAGAGAAAGGATGTATTTTTAGTAGCTTCCCTAGCACAAGCAGATCTCTTCTAGACAATCTTGTTGGGTACTTTACCTCCAAAGCTTATTACAGTTGAAGGCATACATTCCAGAGTCTAATAGAAACACTACATAAACAGCCTACACCACATTACATTTACCCTGAGTATAATGTGTTTTTCTCTAAAATTCTGTCCAACCTTAACTCTAAAAAGCAAGAAGAAAACAAAACACACAGTAAATCTGAAAAGAAACTTGGAACCTCTCCAACTTGAAATGAGTATTTAAATGGTGAATTCCTAATTAAAATACGGCGTGGTTGAAATGGTATACTCTAATTCAAATTAGTTCATGAAGTTCTTAGCTTACAACCAAGACATACCTTTAAAAACATAGGAAGTGTAGTAAGTAAACCGAGAAACAAAAGAAGTATTAGTGCCTTTTAGTGTTTGCTTTATATTTTAATTTTTTTCAAGATACCATTACAGTAACGCTTTCACAGATTTTTTTGGGCACTAAAATAAATCAAGTTCTAAACTGTCTTGTTTGGTATGTACTCATATAAACAGAAGGATACATCCAGGATATTATTCTGTATCTCTCATTTTCAATTTTAGTAATTGTATGTCCAATCTGGTCAGAATTTTTTAGTGTTATGTTATGAATTCTGTTTGAAAAAACCCATTAACAATAATTAGACTTTATTGGTTACAGAAGACTATTAGAAGCTTTCTGTCAGAAGGTAGCAGAATCTGGCAAGAGGAGCAAAGCTTCTGCTGTGCATTAATGCACCAGAACTGGTCAGCAGTCCTACTTTGCAATCTTTGGGAAAAAAAAAGATTGTTTTGCAATACTTTTCAAGTATTTCTGCACTTAAACAACAGCTATAGCAGAAGCAATTAAGAAAAAGAAATGTGCAGCTCTATAATTTGAAGGCATCTGAATTTAGAGATTTCATTTTGACACATTAAGAAGAATATTTGTTCCCTTGGACATAAGAATCCAACACACCTTTAAATGAATGTTTTATAAAATGTTTAAGAAAACTGTGAATGAAACCTGTTTGCACACATCGTAGACTGAAGTAAACAGTAATGACAATCCCAGCCAAGCCTCATGTACTCCTGTGGTACAGAATATATAAACATGTGCAGTTAGCTACACAATTTTAATCACAGAAAATCAGCCTGTTTTTCAGCAGTCCTAAAATTCTAAGTCCTTCAGGGACCATCCCAAAGGTGGTTTCTTATGGAACAGAATAAAGTGTTTCATTCTTCACTGTCCTCAACAAAATGATTTTCTATGTAATACCAACAGACATTCAGTAGAGTAAAATCTGTATGTGCCCTAAAGATGGGCTCTCTTTTTCCTGGGATGCTTTTATTTGCCAGCAAATAACTCTGCCCCTGATCCCAACAGCCCAACCTGCAAGAATTTTACTCAGCAATAAGCATAAATATAGCTGAAAATTTCTAATAATAATTAACAATAATTGTAAAATGCCACAGCAATTGTAATATATATCTAATAGTTAGAATTTCAAGACTTCTGAATATTTTGCTTCTCAGTCTCACTTCTCAGCACCGATTCTGCATTTGCTACACAGAAAATCAGAAAAAGTGCTTGATATAGAAAAGCTTAACTATCACAACAGATATGTTAACAAAACCTGATATAACAAACATTAATTGACATTATAGCTAATTAATAGACGAAAACTGCTCCTTAAAAAGACATATTTTGCTGAAGTTTTGCATGCTAGAACACAAATAATATGAAGAGAATACCCACAAAAATCAAGTTGTATCACTATCAGTTGCCCAGCTTCGTAGGAGTTGTATTCTATCTGTATAAAGGGAACGCGTTTCTTCTGATGTTTAAAAGCAGACAGCCCAAAGCCTAATCCACAATCAGGCAGGCAAGACAAAACAACAAACTCATCTCTTCTGACTAGTTTTTCAGATGTGCAGAAATTCCTTTTTAACTGTTTCCTGTAAGAGGAGTCATAATACTGCCCAAACACAACCCCCATTCAATGTCACACTGAAAAATTCAGATGCATCACAACTAGGAGAAATTTAGCCTCACTCTCTGGTTAAATATTGAATGCAATCAAAGCTAGATCACACAGTGGAATCAGTAAGTACTTTATCAAAAATCTGTAAGTTACTGTGATGCAAAAGAGAAACTTTTGTTAAAACAAGAGCTACTGAAGTGCTAGAGCATAAACCCCCATGATCTTTCAACACAAATATGTTGTTTTGAGGATTCCATTCTCACTTAGATACGAGGTTGCCAAACTCAAGTATTTAAATCTCCAAATTGAAATATCTAAAAATAATTATTAAACCATGTAATTATATATTGATTTTTAATTTCTGAACAATATGTACAATACAGTGAGATAAGAGAAGTGTTTTTCATCACTTTTAGGTTTTGTACCATCTAAAAATTCTTGGGTGGAGGTGCTGCCCGTTGCACAGCAACATCTACTAACAAATAGGCTTGTTGCTTTGTTACCTTTCACAGCTCCCTACCACGGATCTCCATTTACTCCAGAGGTTTCACTTGCTGCAAGTCTGAAAAGAATCCACAGTCTACTGAATGAAATAGTATTCACAAGCAGCAATATCAAAAAAGTGCCAAAATTAAAAAGTCAAGTAGATCTTTGATAGACCACATTCTTTCCTCCACAAGTTCTGCTTCATTTCTCCTTTACTGTGCAAAATGTCGTAACCTTCCTATGGGTGCCTCTTTCCCTGGGATTCTATGTCTTTATCCCTGAAAGGTAACAATTTCTACTGAAAAACACACTGAGTAACAAGGTCACAGTCAGCAGAGGCTTTATCTTCAAATGTGTTTAAAGTCAGTTTGTTCATTTAAATCTCCTGTTTTTCACTTTCAAGGTCTGGGTCTGAAGCCCACTGTTATCATTTTAGCATCAGTAACCTAATATTCATTTATAATGCATGTTATAATTCTACAGCACACATTGTAATCCCATCTTGTATGAAAGTCTGAAACTTCTTTAAGACTCTATTTTCTAGACTAAAGCATTACAGGTTTCAGCTCTCCATAGCTTCAAACTTCTTTGTGCAATATACTTATCATAGCAGCATGATCAACCTTTGCATTCAAATTCCTTACACTGTGAAATGCTGTGCAATGAAACAGTGAAAAAAGCTAACTCAATAGAAAGCTTTAGGAAGTAGTTGATCTGCTAAAATGAAGACTCCCTCACACAGTATTCACAGAACAAGACAATCTGAAGCTGTACATTAATTCTGTTTGAACAGACAAATATTTGCTTCTGTCATACCACAAAACTGACAGCTGCCATCACTACCACTTGTTAGTTCAGGCACTCAAGACTTTCAGTAACCCTGACAAAGGTTATGTTAATTTGAAATACTCAATTTCTTTCTACATATTCACATTCAGGCAACATACGAATTACATTTTATGTAAAAAAAAAATCTTACAGTAGCAAAGAGAACTCCGAACTTCATTTAATTTTGATTATTTATGTGATAGAACTGAAATAAGCATCCTCTTGATTTTTAGAGGAACATTTATCTGCAAAATGTAGGCCAACTGTAACTTGCTTTTAAAAGTCATCTGCATTCTTACATATTTGTAATGTGTTACTTGTAGAATAGAGTTACACTTGTTGCTGCCTGGGTCAGAAATGAACCAGATTTTCTTATGTCTTTACCTAAAACAGCAGGTAAAAAAAATTATGCCAGGTAAAGTCATTCAATGTTACAGAATCTTAACTTTTGGGGGGAAGAAGAGAGAAAACTCATCTAAACTGAGCCAAATATTTTTCTCTGTATTAGTACAATTCCCTCTGCACACCATTGCAAACAATGTGACAACAAATGCTGCCTGTTAGCTGTGGTTCTACTGAGTTGCCAGAGCAGAGTCTCAATAAAGCGCAAATGATCAAGGTTCATTCTACTGAGGAGGAATATAAATTAACGGACAGAAGGTGACAGATACATTACCTTGCCTGATAAAGGTGGAACCCTGAAAAATCATAGTCGTCTTTTCAGAGGGAAAACACATCTCCCCAAAACCCAAAGAAGTGCACAGCCAAAGAACTGTGTATGCACTGCCTCCATAGTAATCCAAGGGGTAAAAAGAAACCCAGAAAGAAATCCTCCTCATTGCCTTCACAGGGTCCGCATATTAGTAGCAATTTGGTTACTTGATAGTGTTCTTGTTTCTGCTGAAACAGTTAATTTTCTTCCTAGTAGCTGGCGCAGTGCTGTTTTCAACTTTAGTCTGAGAACAATGCTGATAACACACCAATATTTTAGTAGCTACGTAGTGTTTACTCTAAATCAAGGACTTTTCAATGACCCATGCTCTGCCATTGAGGAGTTGCATAAGAAACCAGATGGGAGCACAGCTAGGAATCCTAACCAAAATAAGCCAAAGGGGTATTCCATACCATAGTATGTCATGCTCAGCATAGAAATTGGGCAGAGTTGGCAGAGAGTTGCCAATTGCTGCTCAAGGATGGGCTGGGCATTGGTCAATGTGTTGTGAGCAACTGTATGGTGCACCACTTGGGTTTCATTCTACTCTTTTTCCTATTATTACTGTTATTATATTTTACTTTATTTCAATTATTAAACTATTCTTATCTCAACCTGCAGGTTTTACCTTTTTCTGATTCTCCCCTCCATCCCTTTGGGGAGCAGGCAAGGTGGTGGTGAAGTGAGTAGCTGCATGATACTAGCTGCCGGGGGGTTTAACTGTGACAGTTGGGAGGAAAGCATACAGCCCTTTGCCAGTATTGGCAATAGGCAAAGATGCCAAGTGGCATTACGTATGTTACCACTCAATATTTTATTACCCAAATCTTGCACTGAAAGGTTAAGGCATTTTTTTTTTTTCATTTTGTTATGTAGTTAAATGTTGGGATATCTGTTTTACCTATCTTTTGATCAAAAACTTCAAAAAGTGAAAATGTGTCCAAGTTTAAATTCTCTCAATAGGTCCTGTAGTGAAACTGCAGGCAGTCGGGAACTGTGGGGAAATCACACAAAGTCCAATCTGAAACTATGACTACACAAATCTGTGCGGCTCAGTATTCTAAATCCACTGTGCTTACATATGTGGGTGTAGCCATTTTTAACTGTAGTTCTTGTAGTTTGGACAAGCAGAATTTTAGCATTTAAAATTATAAAGGAAATATTTCTACTGCCACATCATATATGGCATATTGCTTTTTACAGTCTTCCAAAGAAAGTAAAATATTTTCACAGTTTGCGCTAAATCAGTCTTAGATCTAAATTTATTTTTTTTTTTTAAATGATAGAGTTAAAAGCAGATTCAAAGACACATGCTTATACTGGTTCAGACCTCATAGTCACGTGTCAAGATGTTCAGTAGTATCTCACTTGTATGTTCTATTTCTTTGCAAGGGACTAACTTATAACCTTCAGCCTACATAAGCCATGAACAGATTTTAGCTCTATTGTAAAATGTATACCTTTTTAACAGAAACTACCATGTGCTATACACTTACCCTTCAAATTCAAACCTTCACACTTCAGAGGTAAAAGTGCTAAGGACAATATTCTTACAGAACAAACTTCAGGGTGTGTGTGTGATTTTTCCACAATCATCCTTTTAAATTGTGCCAAGAAGGTGATTCTTTTTCTTTTTTTAATTGTGTCATAGATATATCAATAATGAACCGTTACATTACTCCTCACAATCACACAGGACATTATTTCCTTCTGTTTCATTTCAGGTGCCCTAAATACCTCATTCATGTAAGGAATCCAGACTCCAGTATCTGACATTATATTTCACTATAAATTAGGACTCTAACCTAGTAATTTATTGCATATTTTGAGAAAAAGACTATATTAATAATAATAATAATTCTATTGACTGTAACTGCTGCAGTTCTCAACAAGTGATTGCAGATGTTAAAAGACATGCCAGACAGTACATGCTATGTAAGCTTGCCAAAGAGGAAGAGGCTGCAATTAAGCAAAATTCTAGATCATATGCGATACATGTAAACATATGTTCTCTCAAATTGGAAAGTGTGGTAAGCAAAGCCTGTCATTGAATAACCTTAAAAGAATACACGGTACACTTTAAAATCATAGTGAGAAAACAAAAAGACTATTTAGATTTAAGTAGACTGGCTACAATGTTTTTCTACCTCCTTAAAGGAGGTGAGAACTCTTCAGTTTCTGCTACCATGTGCTGACTGTAGATATCCAGGATACCCTTCAGTTCTCCACTACACACTACAAGACATCTTCGGTATTCCATCTAATCTTTTTCTATTTTAGGAACTCTGCCACAAGTCCCTCCAGACAATTTTTCTTGGGGTGTGTATATGCATGCGTGTGTGTGTCTGTGAACTCCATTCCTACATCATAAACCAGATTCTTTGTTCACATTGCAAACACTTTAACTTCTTTTGGAAAAATAAAAGAAGTCAAACTAGAATGAGATAAAGGTACTGCTTTGCACATTGCAGTACTAAGAAAATTAGCACAGAAACACAGTAAATTCAGTGGTCCCAATAAAAAAATTCTACTCTCATTCTTTCCAGAATGTAGCAGAAGTACTGTTGTGAAAGACATACGATTGAATTGTTATTTCACAAGGCACTTTAACATATTTGTAATATCAAGGACACAAAAATGCCATTAGTTCAATAACATATTTACTTAATTCTTTTTGCTGCATCTGGTATCTAACTGAAGCTGACCTCAAGAAAACCAAGGCAAACCACCTTCTAAAGATGGTTGGTTAAAACATCAAGCAGCTGTTCAGACAAAAGTAAGCATTAAAGACATTGAGGTGCTGGATCATGTCCAAAGAAGAGCTGGTGAGAGGTCTGGAGCACAAGCCTTATGAGAAGCAGCTGAGGTAATTGGAGTTGTTTAGCCTGAGAAAAGAGGCTGAGTGGAGAACTTATCACTCCCTACAACCACCTGAAAGGAGGTTGTAGTGAGGTGGATGTCAGTCTCTTCTCCCAGGTAACAAGCAAGACAAGAAGAAATGCTTCAAGTTGTGCCAGGGGAGGTTTAGATTGGGTATTAGATAAAATTTCTTCCCCAGAAGGGTTGTCAAGCATTGGAACAGGCTGACCAGAAAAAGTGGTGGAATCACCATTCGTGGAGATACTAAAAAGACATGTAGATGTGGTGCTTGCTGACATTGTTTAATAGTGGAATTGGCAATGCTAGGTTAACAGTTGAATTCGATCTTAAAAGTCTTTTCCAATCTAAATGATTCTATAAGCACCAGGGAAATCTAATCCCTGAACACAGGAAAGGATATAAAAAGAGTTGCATTACATGGACAACACCTTGATACACCCCACAGAACAACCTTTGCTCCTCTCTTTCCCACACACTCTCCCCCCTTCCAATATGGACTAATGACCTACAGCAGGAACTACAGACTCAGGTTAAGCTTTCTGTCAGTGGAACTAACTCTTTAGGGTTAAATCACAACCTTGAAGAAAAGGATGCTAATGACCACAAACATCATCCCAGGGGGATATAAAATCCATATAAAACTAGTTAGACCCACAATGATTACACAGGATTCACAAAGGACACAGTTTCTCACCTGCTTTGTGACATAAAGCATATCTTGCATCAGAAGTTGCTAATGTTTGCATTTCAGCCACTTTTGGTTTTCCCTATGCATGTCAATTTTTGGTAATGATATACTGAGAATGAAAATATACTGCAGTGAACTCATTACAAAGAGCAGTCAACATGTAACAGTCAATTACTTGCAAAACTGGAAGTAAGAGGCAGTGAGGCCTGACTGACTTCAAAGAGAGACGGATAGCTTACTGGGCTGTTACTGTATTGCCTTGGGTATTTTAAGATAAACCAAGTGTAGACTAAAATACCATTCTGAAGAAAGCTCCCAGCACCAATGAAGCGAAATGTCATTCAAGACTTGTGGAGTGTATCCCAGGTGTTGTAGCATTTCTCACAGTAAGCCCCAAGCTCCAGAAGAAATACTAAACTGGAGAATCTGAAGTTTTGCAACAGCCTTGCCTCCCCGGACAGCCCCACTCTTAAGGTAGCCCTTGTAGTTAAAAAGGAAAGGAAACTAACTTGAACTACACACAACATACAAAAAAGTGATGAAAATGTAGAAAGCCAAATATGAAAACGATTCTCTTTACCTTAAAACAATATCAATGAAGCTAATTAAATGTTCTACAAGTGCCAGGAATACATTTCCAGAGTACTTTGACAGATAGGACCCCGTAATATGAAAATATACTGTAATCAAGGAAATCTTTAACTCTACATGCAAAGTTTTATGGATTTATGCTTTTGGAGAAAGATATGTTGGTGCACACAAACACACACTTGCACAGACACAATGACACACCACTGACACAGGGAAGATAACATTAGGCCAAGAGGAACAGGCTAAATAGTACAATTCTCCTTTAAAGTACACACTTTATTAAGCTGAATTTTACCTCATGATTCACCACATCAGTATTATGCTTATAAATATTTAGAAATGACAGAACATTAACTAGAAAGAAAATTGTCTAAGTGCAATAAAGCTACTATCACAGTGTCCTGAAATCCAACCCAGAATTATGCATTGTTCGAAACTGGTGGATACATACATTCATCAAAAATTAAAATCAATATAAAAGTTACTGTTATCTCTTCTTTGCATTAGTCTTAGGTTTAAGAGACCCACCCATATATCAGTATTATATACCGATATAATAAAAATATGGAACAAAAATTATTTCTGCTCAGAAGCATAAATATAAGACAAATTCTGTATATAAAATCATAAGACAGAGAAACAGGAAAAACAAGAAGACAATGAGATGATGCTGACTAGCACAGTAATCTACATATCCCAGGAACATAGAAAATGAAATGCAAAGATATGAAGGAAGCTGAAAATGGAAGGTATTTTAGAGAATGACTATGAAACAGTGCAGAAGGAATTCTAGAATAGCCTCTGGTTTTAGTGTTCTTGCAGATATGGCCTCCCAGAGAAAGTACCTTTCAGAGTAAAAAAGCATACTGCACTGGTGATGATGATCCAGCCCACCTGCTGAAGAAATTCTTCAAAGAGTTCTCCCTAAGGCTTGGCCATTGTTCCTTCTATGCTACTTGGGAAAGGAGTTTCCATTGCAGTGTGAGACAGTCCCTCCCACTCTCTGGGGCTGAGCATGCTGCCTCTGCTGGGACTGGGAAAAAAGCCAGATTTGATTCCTCAAATAGCAAGGTGCTTTCCTGCCAACATAGCTTTGTGGATCTTTTTTTTTTTTTTACAAATATTTTCCATTTGCTTTTGTCTTACAAAGATATCACTTACATGATTATAAAAAATTGGAAAACAAGGTTTTTCCAAAATAAGAAAGGAGTATTTCACATACGCATAACATGCTCTGAGGTTAGTTTAGCAAGACATCTAGCACACATACACTTTCTGAACTGTTTTTGCAAAAGAAATGAATTCATGTTTCACTAAAACATGTTCTGCTTATTAGTTTTAACATAATCAGTATTCAAGAGGGTACGGACCAATGTTCATCTGAAAAAGTTGACCCATACCATGTGAATCACATAGAAAGCCATTATTATCCAAATAAAAATATAGAAAAAAAAATCATAGAATCATAGAATAGTTAGGGTTGGAAAGGACCTTAAGATCACCTAGTTCCAACCCCCCTGCTATGGGCAGGGACACCTCCAGATGATTCATTAAAATATTTCAGCTTTGTATACAGAGTTGCTGGTTTTCTATAACATATGATTGATATTCCACCAGTCTATTTGTGATTTAAATTAAAAGAGAGGAAGAAGAAAATGAAAATGCCCTGAAAACAGAAATTAAAATGTCTCTTGTTTTTTTTATCAAAGTATATAATACACTTGTTAAATCAATATACTTTGTTCAGAAAAAGGCAAATGGGGAATAAGTGTAAGAAGAGCTTAAACATTCTCAAATAGAGAATTATCGTATCAGTGATGGCTGGACACTGCTGAACAACTGCTACTTTCACAAAATGATGTTCAAATTCACTGTGCCAACATCCAAAATAGAGAAGGTAAACAGAACAAACCAAATAAATCCAGTAGAAAGATTAAGCAAACCATGTAAGAGGCTAAACTGAGATCCAGACAACATTGATTCTAGCAGAAGAGAAAATATATTTCCTTAAAAGTCTGGACTTCAGGACCAAATCTGTTTGGATGACTGAATTCAAAAGAACTACTAAGGGAACTCTGAAGTGTGCACGGATGCATGTTCCTTTGAAACATCAGCAGCCGATAACACACAAAAGTCTCCTTAAAAATTAATATAACTTAAATACATACAATGTGAATATACATTGAACTCTAAAGGAAGGAAGTGGCTACCCATGTAGATACAATACATATAGCTACTCCAAAATTTATTTAATCACATTTAGTTAAAACCATACATATGTAATGTGTTATGCCAGCAAGAGGTAAAATAAACTTTTAAGAAAGTTCATAATGCTTCTGTTGCAGATATATTTTCAGAAATAACAACACTTACCTTCACGATTCCATCTATGAAAGTAATATAACAAACTTCTTAAATGAACAGCCAAAAGATATCAGGCTAGAGAACTATCTGACTCAGGACAGACACAGACAAAGCCAGTAGCATAGAGAGGCCCCAGTCACACAAGAGCTGATACTGTTCTCCTGCTGAGTGAAAATCTCACTTGTAAATCAAACGACATCTGCATTCAGAATCACCCACAGAGAGTGTCCCTGAAGAGGTGACCAAACTACTTGACTCAATAGGAGAATGATTTCTCTTGTCTCCTTTAGCGTAGGGAGCTGCATAAAATAGCAGCTTCTGTTTTTACTTTTTAGCAAACCTTGCTTCCTTTGATGCACTGTTAGAGATAAAACACAATCTGTAAAGACCTTTTCCACTAGGCACTGTCTTAAAGCCCTTTACTTTTCAAAACAAATAATTAAAGTAAAATCTTGTGTCATAATACAGAAAACAGCTAAACACAAATGCCTCCAGAATCAGTAACCTCTTCACATTTATTTCCAACTTCTTTATCAGTACTGCTGACACAAGACAATGCTGCCTCTGGGATCTTTCATGAATGTCAATAAAAAAAGGAAAATCTTAATTCAAGCATTTGATAAGACTCCTAAAAATCTCTCAGTGGTAATTAAAGCTGCTTAACTACTGAAATTTATCTCTTTTTCCATAAACCTGTTTATATCCTTTACTTAGCTTTATTATCTTGTTTATAATCTAAACAGGATACCAGAATGAAACCACTGATAAAGATTTACATAGGCATAAACCTAGAGAGTTCTATGTCACAGACAGGAATGTCCTACAGTGTTCACCAAAATTGTGATCATATGCCTAACAGAAATGAGAAAAAAAAGTAACAACTGTCCAACCCAAAGTTACACTTTTACTTTATAAGAACACATCAATTATTAAACCTTCTTTTTTTTTTTTTAGGTAGTGAATATTTTTAAATGTTTGTTTCTTGAAGGCCCTTTTCTTTACTCTCCACAATAGGCAAAATGATGTTTTTAGTAATGAATTGTGTAACTTTTATACAGGAATAAAATACTGAAAGAATATAGGGATTCTGTAAAATTATTTCACAGAAATGAAATAAAAATGTCACAAAATTAATCTATTCAATAAGCCTACATCAAGATATGCTGGTGTATTGCAGGATTTGGCCTGGAGTGAATATAAATTACTTGTAAGTAGTTGGTACCTTTTCCCTCCTTGTTTTGAAAAGCTTTGGCATCCAAGTAGAGTGGAAGAGAGTCATGAGATAGCTATCTAACAGACATACATAAATGAACCAATTAAAAACAATCAATGGGATGACAGGACTACTGCTTCTATTGACTTCAGAGGCACATCTATTCTTATAACACTGAAGTTAATGAATTACTGAGAGAGGACTTCCATTTTGTGAACTATATTACCTTAAAAAAACAACATGTGGCTAACTCTTAACACGAAGGTAGACCTTTATTTCCTTTTTTTTCTTCTTTCTGAAAAGGAATTGGTTCAGAAGCAAAAGAATATTCAGCCACAAGAGTGATCTATCATCATGTGCCTAATCTAAAAATAAGGACAACTCTTGAGAAAGAGTAGGAACATGAGAATAGATTTAACTGTGGAAAAAGGCCAAAGAAAAGGAACAGTAATTTTAATGCAAAGAGACAGCCGCAACTTCACAACAGATTAGAAAATTTCTACTTAGTGGAATACAACATTTTAGAGGTGACTTGTTTAGATGGCCTCATTAACCCCAAGAGTTTTTCCAGTTTCCCTAACAGAACTTCATCCAAGTACAACCAATGATTTTTTCAGAGTTCAAACAGAAACTGGAATAGTATTAATGCAATTCTATCATTCTGCTTTCACATTGCAGAACAAAACTGCTTTTTGACAGCATTTTGTTCTCACAAATACATTATTATAGTGTGCATTTACATGCATCCTTTTCTGTCTAAGAGAATGACTATGACTTTTAAATACAAGAATGGCAAAATGATACAAATTCATTGTATTTTTTTTCTTGTTTAAAAGGATTTGGCAGACCATTACAGAAATAACAGATCATTAGTGAAGTACTATGAACCAAACTGGTATTGTAATGAAGAAGAAAAAATAAAAACATTGCAGAAGCATGAGCTAATGTCTGGTAGACCTGTCATAGACCAAAATCCTTAAAGAAAAGCCATCTGATTTATCAAAGCCCAAGAAGTTATATGACAACACAGAATCATAGTTTGGGTTGAAAGGAACCTTCCAAGGTCCTCTAGTCCAAACCCCTACAATGAGCAGGGACATCTTCAACTGGATCAAGTTGCCCAGAACCACATCCAGCCTGGCCTTGAATATCTCCAGGGGTGGCATATCCACGACCTATCTGTACAGCCTGTTCCAGTGTTTTACTACCCTCATTGTAAAGATTTTTTTTTTTTTCTCACATGCAGACTGAACCTCCTCTCTTTTAGTTTAAAATCATTACCCCTCAATCCTGTCTCAACAGGCCTTGCTAAAAAGTCTCTCCCAGTCTTTCTTATCGGCTCCTTTCAGTAACTGAAGGGTTGCAAATAAAGTCTTCCTGGAGTCTTCTCTTCTCCAGGCTGAACAATCCCAACTCTTTCAGCCTTTCCTCATAGGAGAACTGTTAATAAATACCTAAAACCTTTCTGCATGAGTGACACAAGTGTTTTGGTTCTTATTATTACACTCATAAAATAGTTAGGGTTGGAAAGGACCTTAACACCATCTAGTTCCAATCCCCCTGACAGGGGCAGGGACACCTCATGCTAAACCGTGCCATCCAAGGCTATGTCCAACCTGGCCTTGAACACCACCATCGATGGAGAATTGACAGCTTCCCTGGGCAACTCATTCCAGTGCCTCACCACCCACACAGTAAAGAATTTCTTCCTCAGATCCAATCTAAACTTCCCCTGTTTAAGTTTGAACCCGTTACCCCGTATCCTATCACTACAGTCCCCCATGAAGAGTCCCTCCCCAGCATCCCTATAGACCCCCTTCAAATATTGGAAGGCTACTATGAGGACTCCCCGCAGCCTTCTCTTCTCCAGGCTGAATAGCCCCAACTTTTTCAGCCTATCTTCATAAGGGAGGTGCTCCAGTTCCCTGAGCACCCTCATGGCCCTCCTCTGGACTTGTTTCAACAGTTCCATGTCCTTTTTATATTGAGGACACAGAACTGCACACAATACTCCAAGTGAGATCTTATGAGAGCAGAGTAGAGGGGCAGGATCACCTCCCTTGACCTGCTAGTCTCCCTCCTTTTGATGCAGCCCAGGATACGGTTGGCTTTCTGGGCTGCAAGCGCACACTGAAGCTGGCTCATATTCATTTTCTCATTGACCCCCCCAAGTCCTTCTTCTCAGGGCTGCTCTGAATCTCTTCCCTGCCCAACCTGTAGCTGTGCCTGGGATTGCTCCGACCCAGGTGTAGGACCTTGTACTTGGCATTGTTAAACTTCATCAGGTTGGCATCAGTCCACCTCACAAGTGTGCCAAGGTCCCTCTGGATGGCATTCCTTCCCTCCAGCACATCAACTGAACCACAGCTTGATGCCATTGGCAAATTTGCTGAGAACACACTCAATCCCACTGTCCATGTCATCGACAAAGGTGTTGAACAAGATCGGTCCCGACACTGATCCCTCAGGGATACCACTCGTTACTGGCCTCCACCTGGACACTGAGCTGTTGACCACAACTCTTTGCATGTGGCCATCCAGCCAGTTCTTTATCCACTGAGGGGGTCTACCTATCAAATTGATGTCTCTCCAACTTAAAGACACAGATGTCATGTGGGGCAGTGTCGTGGTTTAAGCCTGTCTCACTCACTTCCCCCTCTTTCTTCCCTCCACTCCTGGAGGGATGGGAAGGAGAATTGAAAGAATGCAACTCCCACTGGTTGAGATAAGAACAATTTAGTAGCTAAGGTATAACACAAATCACTACTGCTACCATCAATAATAATACTAGAGAAATACAAGGAAAGAGAATACAACAGCTCATCACCTGATACCAAGCCTGACCGTGGAGTGCACCCCCCACCCTTCCAGGTCTCTGCTCCTCGTTTCTACATCCTGAGTATGACATGTTGTGGTATGGAATACCTCTTTGGTCAGTTTGGGTCAGGTGTCCTGTCTCTGCTTCCTCCTGGCTTCCTCCTAGCTTCTCTGCATCCCTGGCAGAGCATGAAACTCAGAAAGTCCTCTGCCAGCCTAAACATTCTAAGCCATAACTATAAACACTGGTGCTATCAGCACGGTTCCCAAGCTGAAAATCAAAACCACAGTGCTGCACCAGCTACTACAAAAAAGAAAAAATGACTGCTGCTGCTGAACCTATGAAAGGCAGTGTCGAATGCTTTGCATATGGTAGATGACATCAGCTGCTCTACCCCTGTCCATCAGTTCCATAGCCTCACCATAGAAAGCCACCAGATTGGTCGGGCAGGATTTCCCCCTAGTGAAGCCATGCTGGCTGTCACCAGCCACCTTGTTTTTCATGTGCCTCAGGATGCCTTCCAGGAGAATCTGCTCCAAGATTTTGCCAGGCACAGAGGTAAGGCTGCCTGGTCTGTAGCTCCCCAGCTCATCCATTTTCCCCCTCTTGAAAATGGGGGTTATATTTCCCTTTTTCCAGTCATTGGGGACTTCACCTGACTGCCAAGGTTTTTCAAATATGATGGACAGTGACTTGGCAACTTCATCTGCCAACAACTTCAGGACCCACGGATGGATTTCACCAGGTCCTGTGCACTTGCATACATTCAGGTTCCTAAGATGGTCTCGAACCAGATCCTCTCCTACAGTGGGCCCAGGGTCTTCATCCTCACAGTCCCTGCGTTTGCCTTCCAAGGCGTGGGTGGTGTGGTCAGAGCATTTGCTGGTGAAGATCGAGGCAAAGAAGTCATTAAGAACCTCAGCCTTCTCCAAATCCATGGTGGCCAGTTCTCCCGACAGCTTCTGGAGGGGGCCCACGTTGTCCCTAGTCTGTCTTTTATTTGCAATGTACCTACAGAATCCCTTCCTGTTATCTTTAACATCCCCAGCCAAGTTTAATTCTAAGTGGGCCTTAGCTTTTCTAACCTGGTCCCTAGCTTCCTGGACAACATTCCTGTATTCTTTCCAGGCCACCTGTCCTTTCTTCCACCTCATGTTAATCTCTTCCTGTCCAGGTTTTTATTTTTCTTTCATATTATCTGATCACCTTTCTATCTGCAGCTTGTGATATAAAAAGACAGAGTAATGTAAGCATTTGAAACACAAGCTACATGAAGTTACTGGGGGGAAAGAAGAAAAAAAATCAAATTTTAATGCAAATTGCAAGATGACTTCTTGGAGATGCAATTCAGGAAAGTCATGAGCTCCTAATCCCTTCTTCCTGCATGCTTCATATAATTTTATCCAATGAGCGTTTAATGTAAAATGCATAAACAGTTACCAATAACAAATATTAGAACTGTAGAGTCTTGTGCCAAAGCAATGCACTCATCTCTTAAAAGCTAACTATCTATGGTTCTTTGAGTCATAGAGCTACATCGTGGGGAAGCTTCACTAGAAAGCTTACTTTCCCAAACAGGATAGTTCAGAACCCTGCAGCTGGGTCCTCTTCTGGAAGGAAGTGTGTGAGGATATAAATCCGTTAAACTTTAAAGGTGTACAGAAACCAGGTGGCCCACTATTCACTAATCATTACATAAAGTGTAAGTAGTGTACAAGTCATGTACCACATTTTAAAGAGTTTGGGCACCAGAGGAACTATTGTAACATTTACATTCACACCATACCCCTACAAAGCTGCATACAGGAACTAAAGCATTCATCAATTTTTCAGAAACTCTAAGGTTTCTACAGCCATAATCATCTACCTGCAGATCAGATAGCTGGATGTTTTCCACTGGGTAAAAAGCATAGACCTCTTGTTAGATTTGTGATATTCATTGAGTTGTCCAAGCTGTTACATGTGGTAATAAAACAGTCATCATCCATATGGTCACATGAGCATTTTGGTTTGATTCAGGAGTGCATTTTTGAAATGAATCTTCTGATTATTCCCATCACCCATTTTTGGTTTTCACTGTACAGTGTTGGCAGAGCATTTCCTCTCAAATAACACCAGTATAACTAGTATAAAGCAAAAGCCCTCAAAATACACAATGAGCAACAGATACGGAAGCAATTTCAAACTGCTTAGCACAGAAAACTTACGTCTAGTAGCGTGTGAAGGTGCTGATCCTGGAAAACACTGTGAAGAAAGTCTAAGTCTTTTTCACTGCAGTCTGTAAGTGCATGAATTTCTTCCAGGCTGTCCAGCACCTGTGAGACTGCTCCTATGGGGCAATAAACAGGAAAAAAGAGAAAGAATAAAAATCAATAAAGCAAAGACTCATGGTAAACTGAACTTTGGAAAGGGAAACTTTCGCTTCATCTAGTATAACTGGAAGAGGAACTTCAAAAAGCTGGAGTTTCTACAGGAAAACTCACTGAATAAACTTAATGTATACCAACAGGGCCCATATATAGTGCAATTACACATAAGAAATGGTTTAACCAAAAAAGAGGCTAAAGCCTATCTTTATTAAGCTTCACTTTGCCCTCTTTTACCATGGTTTCTAATGATGTCTTATTAAGTTACTTGGGTTATCTGCCTGTCCTCATCGTTCTCACCCCAGCCTTCTTTTTTCACTTTCCAAACTGCTGACCAATTTCAAATACATATTCCAAATCAGTAAAAACTTGGAAGAACCAGTGCTCTCACAAAATCTTTTAAAATCAGCATCTGGATAGAGGAGGGAAGAGAGAGAAAGAGCTGACTGCTCTGTCCTCCAGAGAAGGTAAAAAAGTCTGTAACACAAGCTCCGTTTTTTGTTCTGTTTGTTCTACTTGCCTGGTTATCTCAGACCCAGCATTTGCTGCCTTTTGAGCAGTGATTGTTTTGGGTCATAGAAAAGTGGGGATGATTTCTAGATGATGTAAGGGTGAACAGAGAAGCAAGAGATATGGGGACCGAAAGACAAAACAGGAGGCATTATGGAAGGTGAAAGTCCTTGAGGGGAGTTGAATTCACAGCAGAGGAGGATACAGAAACACAACACAAATACATAGTAAACCAGCCCATATTGGTTCCTTTTGGAACAACTTGTTTTAAAAATCAGGTATCAGTGGTGGCTGCCACTTGTGTGCATTACTAGAACAGTAATTTTGGCTTATCTAGCCACAGCCCTTGTCTTCAGCTTTTCAACAGTGGTATAAGCATCTGGAAAGATGTTAGCATATCCAGTGTTAGTCAAAAATAGTGGCGTCTGACAGTGAATGTTTCTTCATATATAAATTCTTAATTCAGGATACAGAATTCTATGCATTCTGTATTTCACTAATTTGTCCTTAATATGCTTATTTTGTTTACTTATTCATTGTCAGCACAGATAATATCTGAAAATTGCCGTATTTCTTGAAATTCCATTCTTCGCTATATGAACAATACTTACCAGCCATCCTTAACACAACCTCTTTTATAATACATTGCATTTTCAGAATGTAATAAAACCAAAAACCTAAACTCCTCTTAATTGCACAAGGAAACAAGTTTAATTATTTTGAAAAACTGGAATAAACGTAACAAAATACACAAACCTACTACATAAGGCTCGTGACCTCATGGTTGGATGAGTAAGTTACAAGTCTATAAACTTGCATCACATTTAGTATAAATCTCAACCTAGGATTCTCCCCACCATTCCTTGTACACCCAGGTTAAGAACTATAGTATTCTACTCTCAACTCATGGCTCAGGAGCAAGAAGTCATCTTAGTCCTCTCCCACTTAGTGTGTCTGACTACTAATTTCCAACTGATGTATTAATTTAAGTTACATCCCTTTAAAGTGGCGTCTGGTCAGCAAATAAAACTAGTGGTTTGTCTTACTGTAGTTGCTACGCATGAGTCAGGTGCACTGAAGAGAAAAAACTGCTCTGTCTTTGATAATGAATAAGCATACTCAGCTGAAAGAAAATGTCCACATTCTTCTGCTTGAGCCACAGCTTCCACACTGTGAAACACAGCAGGAACCTGAGAAAATACAAGGTCTGGGAATCTGCTGGCTTAGCATGGAGACATCAGAGCTAAAGGCAAAGAAGGAAAACACTACCTAGTGACTTAAAAAGGACTGTAGGGAGTTTCTTTAAACATTTTCAGTATGTCACTTAAAGGCTGATAAACTCAGAGATCTTCAAGCCTGAAGGAAAGTGCCTGGCTTTCCAGGACTGAGTTAGCGGAAGGAAATCTGTTAGAATTCTCTTTCTGTTCTTGTCATGCTCAGAGTTCAAATTAATAATTCTCTTTTCAAAGTGAATTTGGAGTGTGTAAGGAAAACTCTAGAGAAAAGCAGGATATTTTAAGGCTTGGCTATCAAGTCTTTAATACTGCTCAGTATTGCTTATAACCACCAAACCCAGAAGCAATGAGAAGTATGTTGAAAGTTGTCTCAAGTGCTGTATTATCGTGAAAAACTGAATGGACCACCACTCTGCTCTGGACCATCACATTATCTCTTTGACAATATTACTTTGGTAATTTTATTTTGTGGCATACTTTAGGCCTTTCAAATAGAAATAAAAGTTACTTTTTATTATTTTTTTAATATTTACATCTTGACAATCTTTTGAATGTTTGGGAATTCCAAACCATTAAGCCTTGTTCATTAGGGTTTTTTTTTTTTCCTGTCCACTGGTTACACTGAATAGATGACTTAAAAGAAAGTTTCCAAGAATATGCTTACTAAAGTTGATGTGAAGTTCTGACAGTGACTTAGCTAATATCTCAGAATGACAGTTCTATCTTACAGGTTTTTTTACCTAAAATCTTATGCTGTATCTACAGTCATGTCTTTCATGCTTTTACAAGTAACATGAACTTGCATGAGAAAATGGCACAGTACCAATATACCCACAGCATGTTACTGCATAAAATAGTGACAGAACAATTCAACGGGCATTTTTGCGAACACCTAAATTCTCTGTTACAGACAAGTGGTTAAAAGCTTAGGAGTACTTTTCAGAAGAGTTTTAAATTCAGATAAAAGACTACATAAAATAAAACAAAGCAATCCTTACAGTAGATGTGTCCCTAAAAGATTCATATTCTATCACGTTTAAATTAAATTTCTAACCTTTGGGGAAAGTGAAAAGCATTCAATATTTATAATTAAAGATTGTATCCTCTAGAAACAGGATTTAATGTCTTTCATCAATATACTCATTTTAGTCTCAGCATAAATGATAAGAGAAGGACTTAAATGAGCTATTATACAGCCACACAATCAAAAAGCTCAGACTGCTCATGGTCTGTAGCAGTTACAGACAGAATTCACAAATATAAAAATTAGAATGATACATAAATATTAGGAAACCAGGACAAAGAAAGTTGACTAAATTGACTGGCTTTGTTTGTTTTAAGACTCTCTAAAGTAAACTGTTAGAAAATGCTGCTTACTGCCCAGAACTATCAATCAACCCAAGCACTAAGGTGACATGAATCTCACCCTAAGCCTTAAGTTACTATAAAAATATATACATGTACAATTGCTAAGGAAAGGTTGTAATCCCAGTAATACAGGCGGAAAACTTTTCTCCACAGTAACAAAATCAGCACCAAACACAGTTCTGTGGGATCCTACTGTAAATGCATATATATTCTGGGCCATGCATAGAACTTTGCCTTTCTTGTGTTCCTGTAAGACTACCTAAGAAAGGATGGCTGCAACTATACAGGTTCCTTGGGGCCGACAAGTCTGGAAAGTTTAAAACTATTGGTTCTCACTATAGTAAAAAAGTCACAGTGCTTATGACACTCTTCTGAAGTCAGTACTGGTACATGATATGTTTTTATAGTGGAACGACTTTTTAATGTGATACCAAATTGCTTCTAAGAAGATGGAGATGAACTTAGTAGCTTTTTGCCTACTAAAGCAGTTCTATTAGTTGTCAGTTTGACATATTTATTTTAAAAGGCAGTAACTTGGAATTATTTCTTCACCTGGAGCAAAGTCAAAGTTATCACAGTTATTTTCTTGTAGGTTCTGTTACCTCATTTATGGAGAGGGCAATTCAGAAACAGCTCTCTCTTAAAGCTGAATTCCAGTTCTCATACAGTGCCCTTAATGCCATCTGAGGTTGGTATGGACACTGGCTCATCAAGGTGCAAGAAGACAAAGCTTTGGTAAAATAAAATGCTGTTATTACATCCTGGCATCTAGCTATTCTAATCTGGAACAGGTGGTTTGGTTACAGAAATTGAACTTCAGAGGTCAGTAGGAGTTGCTTACTGCTTCCTCACAAGAGAGAGAAGAGATCTCTAAAATATTGTTCCAAGAATTGCCTACATATTCTACAACAGTAATATGTCTCCATCATAAAGCACCCCAAAGCCCCAAAGGGTTGCTTTATCAAGGCTCAGCAAACCAGGCAGGTACAATTGACTTCCTCTGTCATGGAGCAGATAGTATAGAGAATTAGTAGCTTCTTTTCAGACAGCAGTGATCTGCGACAATGTATGACTAAAAGACTGTTTGGGTAAAAGACTTAGATAATGCTGCAAAATACAAAGACTACATTCTGACTACAAATACATTCAGACAGGGTAAAATAACAATTTGCATAACTTTTTTTTTAATACTGAGGATTACAAATGCCCATTAAATTCTTGGTCAGTCATACAACAACTTCTGAGCAATGAAAAGTTGTTACAGGAAGCCTGACCTCATTTAAATACAAACCTATAAAACTGTGACCTTTTTGCAAGTCTCCTGCAATTAGTAATCCAGGAAATGACTCTGTAGAAGACCTTATGATAACCATTATAATAATAGTATATTTTTATTAAAGACTGAATATCTCTAAACTCCTTAGGTTTGAGGAACCATATAAAATTAAGTTCCTGACACCAACCAGTCATTTTAAACCTGCTCATTCTTATAAAAAAACTTAATTTGGATTGGCTTTTCAACTGTTCTTTATGCTGTGTAAATAGATAAGTAACTATGCCTTGAAGACCTACAGTGGTTTTTAAATGATGAAATAAAGCTTAGAAGCTATTTGCAATTTCCGTATATATTGCAATCCAATCCTTATGCCAGTTAATCTACAATCAACATAAACTGATTTTTCCTGAACTTCATCTCTTGGCTGCCTTCTTGTGTGCAGCTGCTGTAAATGAAATTAAAAAACAACCCTGGCTCTCAAAGCACAGGCATTTCAGAAGGTAGGATTTACATTTCACTTCGTGAAGACGTCCGAGGCTAGCACATACAGCAAGGACAGAAGAAAAATTTTAGAGAAATAAAAAATTTAGAATCATTAAATGAAGCCACTGGATACAATCTCATAAAACCAATCATGGGCATTATTATAAAGTGCAGTTACTTTTAGGAAAATAAGTATTTTATAAATATTGCAAGATTCTGATAGAGCACATCTGGTGAAGCAAGAATGAGGTAAGTTTTACCAGCTTTGTAATGTGAGATTCAAGTTTCATGGATTTAATTTTCATTTTTCATATGTGACAAATAAAAGCTTTGTTGCTTCTGCTACAAGACCTCAGCAACTTACAGCTTTAAATGGCTATTTAGTGATAACTGTATAAATGAATGCTTCCAGTAGTTTTGTTTTGCTGGCATCTGACTGTGATACCCTAAAAACACAAGACATAAATATTTTACACAACTAAGTAAATAAGCATTATGCCAAAATGCTGTGGAGATGATGAAGTATCTATCTGCTGAAGTTTGCAAATCACAGTCACATACACATTTAAAACTACTTACTTTAGGCCTGGTTTGCCTTAGTAGCAGTCAATAGGAGTCCACTTAAAAACGTGTAAGATAGAACACTGCTATTGCCTGTTGATTCTGTAAAGAATTTACTGAACATACACTGCTTCCATTAAAGAAAAGAAAAGAATCCTTTTCAGAGGTGGAACCTTTCCCCTACTTGTGCTCATGTAACTTCCTAGGTTAAGAGAAAGCTGAGTACCCGACCTCTTCACCACTTCACATCTGCAGGAATCACTGGAGCTGAGATGCCTCCAACCTCATGCAGTAATTTGTTGCTCTTTGCTGCATTCCAGAGCAACTATCTGTGTAAGGACAGATGACAGCCGAAGCATGAGTGTGTGTATCTTTGTATATAAATGCCGATAATAGTTTTGATAAGGTGGGAGATACATATTTCACATATATGCAATCATAGAATGGTTTGAGTTGCAGGGGACCTTAAAGATCACCTAGTTCCAAGCCCCTGCCATGGGCAGAGACACCTATCACTAAATCAGGTTGCTCAAAGCCCCATCCAGCCTGGCCTTGAACATTTCCAAGGATGGGGCATCACAGCAGCTCTTGTGTATGGGCTCAGCTTGGGCAGGCATTCTGAGACAGGGAAATAGGTGGACAAGGAACAACATCCCACACAACCTGTAACATCAGAAGAATGAACCAAACAACAATCTATGACTTAGATCAGAAGTGGATCATGGACATATGCTGTGTGTCCCTGACCTAGAATGGAAGAACTGTTAGCCTATAAATCTTAAAATGATGCAGGAAACCCTCCAGTTTTTACAGCTTGTATTTTGACACACTGAATTTGTTTTTGAAATGGTTGTGGTTTGTACCAAAGGGTCTAGAATTTCACACCTTCTCCTCTAATATAGTCTGTAGATTTTAGAAGTGTTTGTGTTTTCAATCTTTCATGAAGTGTGCAGCTAACTTGCAGCAGAACCCCTTCCTTACATGTCAATAATATTCCTTCATTAAGGAGACACATACTGGATAATTAAATCAGGTGTATGCATATACAAACTGGTATATGCATATATTGTGTACCACATCAACACAGAATGGTCAAGAAAGTTCATGCAAAGGGATACCAAGAAAAGAAGGTATGACTAATAATATAGTATCCATTCAGTATTAGGAGAAAAAAGCCCATTAGTCCAGGAAAACATTAATTTTGGAATTAAAATGCAAACCCAAACCATTTTATCCTTTATTCATTTAATGAAAATTCAATTTTATTTCAGTTGTGTTGCAAATATTGAAAACAAAAATCCCAGGTAATTTTAATACTGCCTCTAAACTAGAATCTTAGGAATTCCTTGGAAAAGATGTCACTCCTGGTTAATTATGCTTTCAAAATTATAGAAAGATTTAGCCAAAAATGTACAGGTTATTTTTCTTCAACAGGCAGTATTAAAACTAAAAATAACAAAGAGAAGAAAACTGATTTTTAAACATGCAAAGACACACACCATAGCTGAATGATATGCCTTAAAGGAAAACAAAGGGATACCTACTTTCTGCTGCTAGAAGTCCTAGTAGGAAGGCAGCATTTGGACAAACAACAAACAGTATGAAGATTTCAGAACAAGCAATTTATAAAGCTGCAACCTAGCACACTATTTTAGCCACAAAATAGCATGAACAAAGTGACAAGGACCCTCCCGCCACATTTTTTTAATATGGTTTCTATGTCTGAAGCAAATGGGACTTTCAGGTTGGGACAGGAGGAAAACAAATACTTGGCATTGGGAAGTTAGCACATGTACACAGTGCTAGGTATCTATAATACTAGACTTTTTCCAACATTGGTTTAACTATTTTAATAAAACTCATGGACAAAAAATAATTTCAAGTATGATTATCACAAAAGGTGCACTGAAAAAACTAATTCAACATACTGTAAATGAAGCATAACATCATACTAAATTACTAATATTTACTAACTAAAACTGAGCAATATTATATTGAAATTATTTCTACCAAAGTTTCAGTGAGAGCCAATATGAGAATTATTTAGAAAAACAACCACTTTATTACTGGTTTTAATTAATAATGACTTTATATACTTAAAAGGCTTTGTATCTAAACATAGAACCAGAAGATATAACAGCTGAAAAATTATAAAGATAATAATGGAATATTGGAAACACTCAAACTTAGGATCTCAAACCTGATAATCAGTTATACTTGTAATACTAGATAAGGAATTAATAACAGTAAATTATAAGGTGAATGATCTCTCCCCCCCACCCCCAAGCAGTCACGCTTAAAAATGTTACACAAGGCTCCTTGCAAATATTTACAAAATAAGTGCTAATTTTTGCATAACAACAGATTCTTTTCCTTTCTTGTGTCAATGAGACTGATAGTTTCTAAGATATGGACTTATACTGCCCATTCTTCATGAAATCTATGTCCCATAAAACTACTAAACACTAACTTCAGTTTAATGTGTATTAAACAACTTGGTGATACATTTGCTATTTGATCTCACTCTGAAAATACTACTTGATTTAGCTTTTCCCCCATTGCCATTACTTTCAAATTTGAAAATCAAGATCTCACACTGCTAAAATTTTCTCATTCGATACGACAATAGTAGAACAAAATAAAAGAGAGAAAATTTCAGTTTACAGCAATCCTGAGACAAAATAATCAAAATGCATTTGTAAAAACGCCACATGAAATTTACACCTTGCACTTGAGAAAACAAGCTAGAAACACTAATGCACACTTAATGTGGCTGCTCTCTGTGCAATGCAAAAGCACTGCTTCTATGTTTGTCACCTTGATTGTTACCACACAGCTCAGAAATCACAGAAATGTTCAGGAAGTACTGCAATAGTGCTATTTGTTAGCCTACACTAAGTAAGTACACTTGGTCAATCAGTGTGTTATAAAATATGCTGCTGTACCTTCTTTGTGGTTAAACTGAAATACAGCATTACAAGATGCTTTACATGAATCAAGGACTTTTGCAGCAAAAATCTGCTCTGAAACTTGTTAGTCACATTTTAGAATATGAGTGCTATAAACCAAACAATTCAAGCAGGCATTATAGAGGAAAGTCCTTCAGCCAAAAAGTAAGGTTTGCTTTAATTTAAAAATCAATCATACAGTTTTCCAAAGTCTATGGGCTATTCACTGGCTGATCTCCAACACTGACTCAGTAGTTTTGAAAAGGCGGCTACAGAAGAGTTTTTGGAAATACAAAGTTATAAATACCCTCTGCAATTTATGTTTTTTTCTAACTGTTGGCCTAAAAACTTAAACATCATAAATCTACTTAAAACTTCAAAGTAAACTGAACAGACTTCCTGAATTCAGCTTCCCAAGTAAAAATGCCAATTCCACGGCCTTTCCTTCGGCCGCTGCAGAATGAGGAAGCTGAAGAAGAAGGAAGAGAAGTGAAAAGCTTTTACACTGGTGATGTTTGTTCTTCAGCCTTTTGCTAAAAGACTTGAAAATTATACTTCTGTACACTCTGTAAGGAGACAAAGGGTCAGCATTTGACATAAGCAGAGGAAATTCTCTGTTTTAATCTAATTTGCAGTCAGGTAATAGGAGAGCCAGGGAGGGTCAGGGAAAGAGAAGGGAGCTGGATGGAGAAGGGCAGCAGAGAGCGAACTAATTGTAATTTCTCTGAAACCTAATTAATTTCATGGTCCACTTCCAATACTCTCTACTGGGCCAATTTTTCTCACGTGTCAGATTTAGCCTTCAGGGCTGCTGATTGCTAACTTCTGTTTCAGCATATTAAAAATATCCAAAACATTCACTACCTTGAGAAACTGGCATTTACAATGACTTGAAGACAGGCAACCTGGAAGTAGAATGATTTATGTTTTACAGTTACAGCTTACATTACAAAAAAATATTTGCAAGGTGCATCTCATTTGAGCTGTTTAGGGGCTTTACTAAAGCAGTCACTGAACACAGCCTATCACCAGCAAAGTAATATTATTTTAGTTTAAAAATATTCACCTGAGTTTTTAAAACTTTTCAAAAGCCTTTGCCATACTTTCTCAAAATTTAGTAAGACTGACTTCTGCCTTGTTACCAACAGAATGATGGTGGGTTAACTCTAGCCTTTCTGAGGACTGCTACTGACTAAAGAGGAAATAGGTCACCCAGAACAAGCTGTGTGAACCAATAATTATTAATACATTCTATGAATGAAAGGAAGGTGCGTACAGAAAAATACCTGGTTGACCTTACATGAAATTTATCTGTGTTCATTGCCATCTAATTTATTTATATAATTTGCTGACCCTCATTGGAAAGCTCTCTAACAAGACTATCTTTTGTAACTCTACATCTAAAAAAGTCACCTGACTTGCTACCTATAGTGCCTTCATATTCCAGGCTGTCTGGTAGTATAGGTAGATGCTCGAAGGTTCCAGCAATCGCAGCTTCACTGAACTCTGAGGAAGAACACCTCTAGATTGATTCAGCAAAAGGAAAGAACTGAATTTTTTTGTTCCTGTGTTTCGAAAGACCTGGAGGAGGACAGGATATACAATTTGCATAACTCAATAAACATTTATATTTTTGCATCTTTATCTTGGTAGGGGTTCCACAATTGCCCATTTGTGACAACTCCTTTAAATTCAATGATAAGCTCCATGAAATTTTATGGGAGGATTAAATAGGCAGCAACATTTAAAATATTAAATAATCTTCATTAGAGTTTATGGTCTGGAATAGCATTATGAGCTGTTAGGAAGGAAACTTAAATAACCTTTAAGATAGCCAAGTTTTTACAGCAATTCAAGAGTTTTATGTCTAATTTCTATAAAGTAGTTCTGTTTAGAATCATTACAAGACTCTATATTTACAAGCTAGAAATATTTGAAAACTTTGTTAGCGTTCTTCTGAAGAGGATCAATTTCCATTTCTAGCAATTTCAGAAGCTGAAAGTTGCGGTGTTTATTAGTGTTTATCCTGTGATATTAAATATTTTATCAGCTAATGTAATTAGTCAGGGACAAATCACAAAAACTACTCAGTATGATTTTCTGATCACCGTGATTCCCCATAAGTGAGATCAACAATGTTATTTTAGGAACAACTACGCTTGCCTGAGAAATCCAAGCTATTGTTTCAGTTATTTCAGAGATGAACAGAAGATAACAATGGATCCAGCATAGACACTGAGTAGAATTTACATAAGTAGTGGATTCATATATTCTGTGAGCAGAAAATAAAAAAACAGAATTTGCACCTTTGTTATATACTGATATCTGCAATTACATCGCTTTATGAGGAAGACACATGCTCTGTTGATGCGAGACTGAAACTGGAAAGAGGAACTGCAGTTTTCAGATTAGGAAAGTTGCTACTACCAATCACACTGCTGGCCTGTTTGTTTTATTGAAATGGGGGAAGTAACTGAAACAAGAATTAATGAACTGCAAGTAATTCTGGGTAAGTAAAACAGGCTTATTCTTTCTTTAAAAGAATATATGGATACTTGCATACATTAAGTATTCAAGAGCTAGCTGCCTGAAGTTAGGCCATGAGGCTGTGATTACCCATTTTCAATAAATGATCTGAGATTCCCATTCACTTTGGTAGAAATGATGAGCATTGTCCATCTCTAAAGACGAAGTGATTTAATTAAATTCCAAGAAATGAGATTTAAGAATTTCAACTAAAAAAATTGCCCCCAATTCCAACATTAGTGACATTGAAACAATTTATGAAAATTACTTGCTCATATGAAAAAGCAAAAAAGGAACACTTAACATATGCAGCCAATAAGTAATTTTCTCACCTATTAAAATATTGGCAAAAAGAATCATCACACAGTAGTTCAGCACCTGTAATTAAGTTATTGAAATGTCCTCCAGTAAAGTTGATGTATACAATAAATACCCTGCCAGTACTATTCAGCTTAGAAAAATAAGAGCCAATTTGCCTTAGATTTTTCTTAAAAGTTCATTTAACCTGATCCTAAATCCAAATTTTAGGTCAGATAGACCAACACAGACTTTTGCACTGCAAATGTCAGGAGTAACATTATATCAGAATTACAATATGTAACTATGATAGGGCTGTGTTAGCATAGGGATTTGCCAGGTTATTTAAATTGCTGGACAAAAGGACTACTTGGAGTAAGATCACTGTCTTGCCCAAAGGCGTAGCTCTGTGCTCAGAGCACAGCAAAGGTATTATCTTCCCGTTTGAAGTATGTTGGGAGGTCCCTAAAACACAGCTATTCTCTCTCTCTGAAGATCTGAGTTATAATATCAGAAGTATTGTCCAATGTATTCTAAAGAGGAGACAACTTGATTCATACTATCCTCCAAAACAGGTGGTCAAGAAACTCTGGTAAACAATATTTTCTTTCTATAAATAACTATTAGTAAGGTATGAAAACCTTGCTCCTGTCTAAGAATTCAAGACAAAATTTCAATAAGCTTTTACACTTAGGTAATATAAAGAGAAATATGAGGTTATTGCACCATTTGTAATTGAATGTACATAAAACAAATAAAAAAATCGGACAGATTTCTATAGAAACTTACAACTGTGCAGAGATTCTATCTTCATTTTCTCCAGTCACTAGCACCATTATGAAAAACTGTTTATGCTTTCACATTTGTTAACTTAATATGCAACTTTATGAAATCATGAGAAATTATTAAGTACTTGGTACTCTAGTCAGTATAGCACTGAGACAGGTTGACTGCAGTAAATATACTTTCTGTTACAATACCTGAGGAGGTGGGGTCTTCAGAGAAATCTGGCAGCTCTTCAGGGGGGTCACCATAGAATGAGTTGAATTTGTGGCTTGACACAGCTGCTAGTACTGCCCCCTGAATAAAAATACCCATAAAGCATAAATTACACAAAGAGGGATAATGAAACAGTTCCAGATATCTTGGATCACTCAATCTCCTGAGGTCTCTCAGGTGTTGACTTTCACATTAAAGAGTAAACATATTTTATAATCTTCAGCTTTGCTTCACTATTACCAGTGAAAGTATCTAACAGAAGACCTGGTCATACACAACTCTAATAAACAGTAAATTTGTTCTTTGCAAGGGGATTTATTTATTATTTTAAAATAATAAGTGTGAAGCCTAAATTCCTGTAGTATAATGTAATCAAAATTTCTAATTTGGAGTCATGGAACCAACCAGGTTGGAAAAGACCTTCAAGATCATCCGCTCCAACCATTCCCCACCACTGCCAAGGCTGCCACTAAACCATGTCACTGCGGCCTTGTCTACACAGTTTGGGAATTCTTCCAGCACTGCCCTGGGCAGCCTGTTTCAATGCCTGGGGGAAGGAATTGTTCCTAATATCCAGCCTAAATCTCTCTTGGTGCTGCTTGAGGCTGTTTCGTCTTGTCTTATTCCTTGCTCCTTGGGACAGGAGACTTATTTCTACTTCCCCTCTTACCTATACCAGGTGGCTTAGTAAGTACAACAATTTACCCTTTAAAACAACACAATATATTATTGTTTGAGAAATGGCTAGAATCTGACACTGACAGAACAATATATCCATAATATATCTATATGAAAATGTATTAATCTCAGATTCCCAGAATGAGTGTTACATGGCAGCAAATTTAGCAGCAGGCAAAAAAGAAAACAGATAATTTGATGAAACATTCCGCAGAACAGTGCTTTGATTAAAATGGTAGAAAACAAATAGCACAGGTATAATGATCTTTAGGTCCTTTCCAACCCTAACTATTCTATGATTCTGTGATTCTATAAAACCTCTCTGGTGACTAAATATAGTTGCCTCCCCAGAAGATACATGGGAATGATCTGAAACTGCATCTAGAGCAGGAAAGCAGGTCATATTCTGGAATGTAGTAGCCAACATTTTAATGAAAGCATTACCTGGATATACAAACCAGCTAAGAGAAAGTGCTGTTTGTGATGATCTACGACAACTGTTGCATTCTAATGTTGCAGCTACATTAAGATTTTGAACAGCAGCATATCTAATGTATATCTAATTCTGTGTTTTATTACAAATGATGCCACTCAAGAATTGTAATGCTGCATACTTCTGTTTCAATTTTCTCAGACTTTCAGTGAATTTTAAAATGTTTTGCTGCTAAACTTTCCAAGATAGGAACTGAAGGGAAACCATGTTGCCTTGGGCTAAAATGTTAACATTCTTTTCAATACAGCTAGAAAATAATCTTGTGCATAGTTAAACATTAAGGGGATAAACCGAAGAATCCATCTTGGCTTTCTGAAAAAAGACATTAAAACGTTATGTTCCTTTTATTATAAATGTAACAGAATATTAACAGAAGCCATTGTACCATTCTCTCTTCTCCAATAATTCGTATTACATGGTATACTGAATTAATTTCAAAGGAAGGCCTCAAACACACCTGGGTTGATATCTGACAATTTGCACTAAAATGTAGTTTGAAATCTATGCATTAAGAAAGGATGAACACCCTCAACAGGACATTGCAATAAAAAACTGTGAACTCTGTTTCAATTGCTATTTTATCGCTGACTTCAGAGCATAGGTTTCTCTTAGCACACTGAAAATGAATAAAGTATCACACAAAATTTAAGTTATCTAATCGTATTGTTTCAGCAGTACATTCACTTTACCTTTAGTTTTCGTCTTGCATTGAATTTTCTCAATTGTTCTACTGTTTCTGGAAGATGAATCTTGTATGCATAGCGATCTCTCTCCTTAAGAAGACAAAAACACAAAAACCCCCAACCAAAACAAAAGAAGCATTAAAACCATTAATATTCTAACTGCATTAGGAAACTAGACAATAAGTGTCCCAGCTTATAAACATCCTAAGGAGAATGAAGAGTTATTGCAACTGCAGGAAAATGTCAAGAAATTGAGAGAGATTAAAGAATTTGAAGGAATTCTTAATTTGGGTCAGGAATATTTTTTTTTGCAAGTTTATTTCCCACTTTGCCATAAGACCCTACCCTTTTTTTTTTACTGTTGTATTTTTAGTCAGTCTGTGGCTAGCACTGAAGTTTGAAGGGGGCAAACATGAAGTAGTTATGCTACTCCCAGAGAAACAACGAGTTCAAGCAGTCTTTTAAGGGGTGCTTGGTACTTCAGATAAGCTTGGGAGATGGGGTACCTGTCTAAAAGAGGAGGAAGTACAAGCTCAATGGCTGATGACATTGGCTCCTTCCAACTGGATAAAATTCAACCCACAGTTTCCCAATATTCAGAAGAGTGTCTTAACCACTGTTATTTTCAAGAGGTGCATACTCCTGCCCTCCTTTTATAAGCTAGGCCATTCTGCAGCTTGGAATACAAGAGTCAGAGTCAGAAAGACAGCTGAGAAGTGGAAAAAAACTCCGTTTGCTGATAGACCATTTACTCAGAAGAAGAACAGATGAGCCTGTGCTTCCTCTGTTTTTTTTTCTTTTTTTTTTTTTTTTTGTGGTATTTTGTGTGTGTGTATGTGTGGATATCTGCCTACTGTATAATTTTATATACAGTCCAGGAGCAGACATCAGAATACCACCCTTTCCAATTAAGTGTCCTGTTTAAGTTACTGATATCCTGATTCTCCACTCTGGGCTCACACTATAGAAAATAAACAGGATAACAAAGAAAAATAGTTAATCCTTCAGTTTCTGCAGCAGAAAACAAAATGCTCAGAACCAGTAATAGCCATTTTAAAATGTTCAACACACTCATCATTTCCCATTTCAATATCTATACTCTGATGCTGCGAAAGATGCCTAAGTGAGTTTGCTATTGCTGTTAAGCAAGAGTTCAAGTTTTGAAATTATCAAAAGCTCAGGCTCTAATTGTATAAAATATTTAAAGCACATTGTGACACATTTCCTACAATGTCACATCTACTATGAAAACTTCAAAGAGATAAGGAAATAAATCATTTTCTCCCTTGCAGAGGAAACTGGTATGTCAACAACTGCTTTTACTACCTTTAACCAGGGATGATTCAGTGCTTCATATACTGTTATCCTTTCTGCTGGATCTAGCATAAGCATGCGACGTACCAGATCTTTGGCACTTTCAGAAATATGGCTCCATTGCCTAGGATTCATCTGATTACAAGCAAGAAAAAATGAAATTAAATTAATAATAAGGATATAGAGAACAACCTACTTTCTATGTAAAGTAATTGCATAGATTTAACAGTGATTGGCACTTGTAAACATTTTCTTAAAATAAATGTAAAAAGAAGCTTCTAAGATTTGTAATAATGTAAAAATTCATACATTAGTAGCTATTGAAATGGCATAAAAATATTGAAAACAGTGGGCTCTGTATCACAGAAAAGCTGATATACCCTTGGTATTATGTTATAATCACAGCGTAATTTTCTACCTATGCTACATTTTGTTCAGATAAAAGTGACCCTTTACTAGAAAAAGAAACAATACTTAGGCTTTGTCCGACAGTTACCTTTGCATATGATAAATGTAGAAATTAAGTCTACTCCTGAAATCACTACAAGGAATAGCAAGATAGTCTGTCTAGATCAAACCGCAATTTCATGCCAGTGATACAGAGTATGAGGGAAGTAAGCTAATGTCTGTTAAGAACTCTTCTGGTCCTGTTCCACAGGTGTCATGCACTATAACTCTTACCAATAAATTCCTTTCAGCTTTACAATAGTCAGGGATCATCAGCCACTCAGGCAGGAAAGCCTACAAAGATGTGATTAACAATACAAGCAATTGCAGCTCTTTTCAGAACAGAACTGTATCTTGAGGAGACAACAATGTGAAGGATCAGTTTGAATACATTTTCATCTTGTGCATATGCAAGTTTGGGTCCAACTAGTCAAGATTGTAGAATCACAGGTTAGTGTTGGAAAGGACCTTCGGGTCATCTAGTTCCAACCCCAGTGCCACAGGCAGGAACACGTTATCCGATAAAACCATACTAAAGAAAATTCTTTCTTTGATAAGGGATCCTCTTTAAGCTATTTCTGGTGTTTCTTCATTTCATGAAGAACTTGTTCTATTTGGATAGTACATTGCTAATTTTACACAGTACTATAGAAAAATTCAAAAATATAACCAGACTCTTTCCAATGTTATCTGTTCATTTAAAGAAGTATTTTTTTTTTTAAATATATCAGTTTTTACACTGATACACAAAAAAAATTTGCTTTATGTTGGAGCACTCACAACATTATCTGGCCATGAAATGCACATTTATAATTGTGATTTGCAATTTATTTTCAGCTCTAATGGAAGGAAGATAATTGCAAATTTGCGACAAGATGGTCTTAAAATCCTTGTAGCATTTTCACTGAATAGACATATCATTGTGGAAACAGGAACAGAGAAGGAACTGAGAGGACACAGTGTACAAGCCAAGACTATTTTTTTTTTAAACAACAAAAAGTTAACTCATATGCTTCCAGAAGTTTTTAGCTGTTCAAGAAATTTCATAAAGAAATCTTCTATAAAGTGAAACTGGAACATCTACCAGTTTAAGAATTCCAAAACTAGTGCCACGAAGAAATCCTGTTGTTCCTAGGAATACAAAATTTAAACAAGGAAAATTCCTGACCAAGTGCAGCACCAGTGCTGACACATTCTAGCAGAATACTGTTAAGTTCATATAACAAAGTACTTCTAAACCATGCTACAGATGATTGGGCAGTTTTAGGAGTTTCCACTCTTCATTTGCTAATATACAACTCATATATGACCTCAGTTGCATACTGATCTTAGACAAAACCACAAAAACAGTGAAGTCAAAGCTTTAAATTTGTCTCCACAATGGCTCTAGGATACTTGTGTTGTGAAACATGCTTATCTTGCATGCACACCAATTGCTTTCAGTTCTAAGTGTATCCTTTTGAATCATCATCATCACTTTATTACATACTGTACTAGAAAGAAAAATGTGTAACTATGTATGTACAGTAACATGCATTTTGTTTTGTATCAAGACAATATGATGACCAGCCTTTATGATAGTTCTTTCAGTTGATTAAAAAATTTAAATTATCTATAAACCTAAGGAAAGGTACAGTATATTATACTACACAGTTAAACCTTACACAATCCTACTGAGCTAAATGCACAATTAGAGTGTAGTTGTTGCACCCATTTATTATTTCATCTGAGTAAACAGTCCCATATTTTAATTACCAACATTAATACAAAACACAGCAGGAATGAACTGCTGTGAGACTGGAGACAGAAAATCATCTCCCTGTGTAACACAGATTTCTATAAACTTCAAATTATATGAGGCTAAATACAAAAGGATTCAGGTATACTGTTATTTACCTTATATTTTCCTTTAATAATGCCTTCAAATAATCTTTCCTTGGTTCCATAAAAAGGCAAACAACCGCTTAGCAGGATAAAGAGGATCACACCACAACCCCAAACATCTACAGGCTTCCCATAAGGTTCCCTTTTTACCACTTCTGGAGCCATAAAATGAGGTGTTCCTACACGTCCTAAATGGAAATAAAACCAAAATTGAGTCAAAGTGATGTGCGTCAAATATGGCAACAAAGAATATCACTGTATCAAACTAAAAGGGTTTTAATAGGCTTTGTTTGTGGGTTAAGCTGTTAACACAATCCTTTTTTCCTTAAGTTTAGTATTTATTAAATATATCCAGTAAGACAAATCAGTTGTTTCCCTTTTGCTTGATTTATACATTTATAAATTAAGGAATATTTTATCCTGCCCTGAAGACTGTGAAATAAGACTTACATAAGAGCATTAAGATTATGAAGTGAAACATGACATATAAATGTAAAAATATCAATTTGAACAACCTTTGAAACAGGAATTATTTATCCAGAGAGCATGTACAAAGATACTGCAGAGCTGCTTCTAACTTGAAAATCTGTAGAATGGTCTGATGCTCTGCCCAAGCTTTAGCCAGTGCAGCCAATGCAAAATGATAGCAAATACATTGTTGACTTACTTGAAGAAGGCAATGTCTTACCACAGATAAGAAGATAACACTAATTTGTTTCATAGTGTGCTTTCAATGAGTGCCACACAGTAATGGTTCTGGGACAGTACTGATTCTGGATTCGTAATGAATGTACACCCAGAGAAAAAAAACATATTTAGTACTGACAAATTTTTTGAGTGGGTAAACTGTTTAAAACTACTTCATTCAACTTCTGTGTAACACATTAAGCCAAAAAGAAGCAACACGTATTTTACCTCTCCCTAGAAATGTTTCCCATTGTAAAGAGGTTTTTTTCCACTGCAAAGGATTTGCATGAATTAAGCTTGAATGCTGGAGGCATCAACCACGTGTACAAACACTGCCCTATTTGGACCACCCTGGTTCCACCAAGTACCAACTGAAGAAAAAAACATAACTGCAGTAAACTGTTACTGCTTGTACCATCTTCATAAATTATTCCTTACTGATTCTACAGTGGAATTCAGAGGTTCAGTTCAAGACTTTCAGCGCCTTTGTTCTGTCTAGGAGAGTTTAAGTTTGGAAAACCCGAGGTGTTCACACAGCACTTAATTCAGTCTTGTCTGGTAAAGAGACTCTTGCTGGACTATCCTAGCCTATCATGCACACCATTTGCATGCGAGTTAGTTAGCTAAGTCACAGCACTGGTAACAAACACCTAGGACACATTTTCCTGGCAAAAGCTTACTCAGTAAAGAGCATCCTTCGTTTGCTGCTGCTGAACCCATGACACACCTAATGCAGGAACACATTCTGACTGTGATCCATCAACTAGTCCCTACTCACTCCTTTTTCAGCTACAAGGATTAATAAATTGAGAGAAGGCATTTCCTATCAAACATCATTTATGACAACAAAAGCATCAACATTCCCAGCTCTGTATCAGGCTGTGCATGTATGTAAGCAACAACATCTGCTCTTCAAACATTATTCATATACCGCTTGGACTACTCATATGACATTAGTGGTACGCATATCACAGTCTGGAAATATTTAGTACAGAAGACAACATGCAAGAGCGCAGAGCAGTCTGGTTTACCCAAGTCTTGTTTATCTCAGTGCTAAACTTCCTGGCATTTGGGTACAGAAGTACTCATTTGCAATTTTGGAGCAGGTATAACCTTACACATTAAAAACCCCAAACATTTTTGGTAATAAATGTTGTTTAAATCTTTTTATCAATACGCATGGAAAAATCACATATACTCTGAAGATTTTGCCTTCCTAATGAGGCTTTCCAATTGCTGTTATGGAATCTGGGAAGTTTAGAGAAAAGTGATTTTTCAAGATGAAAAGCAAAAATCACTAGAAGATATCACAGGGACAAAGAAAGCTATTTAAAAGAGGCATTAAAATTCAGGGAGATATATAGTGATCTGGATCATGTAGCTAATGACACTAAGAATCCTATGTATTAAATGATACCTAATTTGACTGAATGTGTATTTACAAGAATTATGTGTCATTCTTCTCAGCTCAGGACCTTCTCTGTGCTTTAAGTAAACAATTAGAGAGATGAGCATGGTAAAAAAATGACTATGAGAAGTAGACTTAAGACGAAGAAATGACTGTGAGAAGTAGACTTAAAGGTTTGGGGTTTGGTTTTGAGGGGTTTTTTTGCAGTGCATTTAAGCCTGCTGGGCATTTTCAGTACAGTGAAGGCCAACCTGCAGAACATCTTGTTCTAAGGAAAACAAGCCCCTGAAAACAATTGTCCATCCTACGTTTTCAACTATGGTGTAAAATAGCATATTTAGCAGCAACGCATACTACATAAGGAATACAATAGCATTATTTGGTGTGTTTAGATATCAAGATGCTGGTGGGTGTGTGATGTACTGCAGGAGTGTTTCCTTTGAGGAGAGGCTGGGGCTGTTCCATGCTGAACACTGGTGGTTCCAAGGGACCCACTGCGGGGGCACAGCTCAGCTCAGCAGTCAAAACAGTGGTGTCTCAGGTAAAGGGCAAGAATGGGAAAAACATTGCCCAGCAGTGAGGAATATGAGGAAAAGTGTAAGAAACAGCTGGTGAGCACCAAGGTGAGAGCAGGAGGAAGTGGAAGAGGTGCTACAGGTGCCCTAGCAGAGATTGCCATGCAGTCCCCACAGAGGTCACGGTGAAGCAGGTATCTGCCCTGCAGCCCAAGGAGGATCCCATGCTGGAGCAGGTGGATATTCCCTGGAGGATCTAGGAGGGACACAGTGTGAGAAGGAAGGTGCAGCAGAGAGCGGCTATCATGGCCTGACTGCAGCCCCTCAATTCCCCATCCCATTACACCACTCCGGGATTGAGATTAAGGCAGTCAGGAGCAAGGGAGTGAAACTGTACCCAGGGACTAGAGGAGGTGGTGTTTTCACTTTTGTCTTTGCTTCCCACTACTCAAATCTATTTGAACTAACAATAAATTCAATTCTTTTCCTCCAGGTTAGGTCTGGTTTATCTATGATGGTAATTGATAAGCAGTCTGCATGTATTTACCTCGACCCGTGAACTTTTTCATCCTATTTTCTTCCCCTGCTCTGATGAAGAGAGGGGGGAAGTGAGCATCTGGCAGGAGTTTGGCCCTTAGCCAAGGTCAACTCATCAAACACATGATGCTGGTGCTAACATACAGAACATTGACAGGGGAAAAATATGACCAATCTTCCTTCAAAGATACAGCTTGTTTCTTTCATTTTTAGCTTTGAAATATCACCTTAGATATTTTACACAGACCACAATTAAATCAAGTACTCTGCAGTGCCAAGAGAACATCAAAAATGTGTATTTTTTCTTCCTTCTTCCCTTCAGCAATTAATGTTTTGAATGAAAACTACTTTGCAGAGATTAATAAGCAAGAAAAATCCTTCATTATTTTTGCGCACTCATAAGTATATGCAGAACAGAACAGTTTCTTGAAACTGAGCATTAAGCATCTTCCCTAAATTTTGCAAAGTAGGGTCTTGATGGTGGACAACAATTTAAGATTTTATTTTCCCCTCTATTTCACTTCCTGAGCATAGTGCAAGACAGTACAAAAACACTGATAAAACTATTGAATGTCAACAAGTAGCAAACATAACTTGCAACAGCATGTGTATCAAGATTGCAGACAAAACATAATATGTGAGCTTTTCTTATGCAGTAGCCATGCACTACCAGCACTCAGTGGCTTTCATAATAATTTTTTTCCCTGAGGCACATTTTTTTTCTAACAAAACAAGCTTCTCTGGGTTTTTGTCTCCTACTCTCTGTGTGACAGCAGACAAACCACAGCCTCTTGATACTTCAAGGTTCCTATTTTGCTTTCTCTGGCAGCCTCACATCAGAATGTTTAATTAGTACACAAGTGCTCTTACAGACAAACTGACAGACTTAGAAGTTACGGTTAAAAACTACCACCCCTCTCTGATCACCCCAAATTATCTTTCTCCTCCCTTGGAAGTTAAAGCATGTAGATTGCAAGTATAAGAATTGGTTCTTCGTAGTCCAAGCTCAAAACCAGTATACTATAAAAATCCACTTTAATGAACTGCTTAATGCTGAACAGAAGGAATAGACTGGTTCAATAATAGGAAACATTGTACACAGCTGTTAAAGACCCCAAGAAAATGCTGCTATAAAGTAGATGAAAAATTGATGCTACTTAATAGTATGCTGAAAAAACAGTACTACTAAACCTTAATACTCACTTTCAAATCTAAAATGAGAGCTCTATAAAAACAAATGAAATGAGAAAGAAAGCTAGGCTAACTTAATAAAATCCTGCCATTTACCACTGTTAGATTATAATTAGTGAAAATAATTACAGAATTATTTGGTTTCATAACCTTTTTAGTACAGACTACAGGATCCTGATACTTTAGATAGAGGGACGATGGTGTTGTGAAGCAGCAAATCCAGAAAGAACAGAAACTTAATTGGCTGATACTTTTAAATACTATAAGAATATATATATATGTATATATATGTGTGTGTGTGTGCGTATATTGGAAACTTCAAAAGTCTAAAGCAGTTTCCGGGGCAGGTGTCATCCTCATGACAACAAACCACTGTGTTCATCAAAAGGAGCAAAAGCTGCTTTTGAGGTTTTTCTCAAAAACTGACTTGAGCACAGGCTGCTGAACTGCACTCCTAGGTCACACTTAGCTCAGCAAAATGAATGGCGTGCACATCTGCACGTACATTGATAGGGATTTTTCCTGTGTTGCAAATGGAAGAACTGTAAGGTGAGCATCAGCAGCTGGATAAACAGAATCTGCAGACATCAAGGCTTTCTAAAAACATGGATACTCACTGCTCTTTAGACCAAGTATCACTTCTGCTGAAAATTATCTAGTATAAAATTTGCCTCCTAAATGCAAAGAGTGTAAAATTTTTAAATTGTTCCAAACAGTTCAATTTTTTAAAATGTTTTAGAAGATTTTAATTTTCTTTGGTGTTCTGGGAGAAGCTCTACATTATTTTGGAAGCAGTGTGAGAAAGAGTAATAAGCAAAGGCATTTTTCTCTCTTTAGTAGGTAGCTTCTACCTTCCACAGGTCTTCTATTCTTTAGGATATAAGAACACTTATGAATACATTTGAATGCCCATAAAAATTAACATTATTTTAGTGAAACAAATATTATAAGCATATTATTATTATTTACATAAATATTAATTATTAATAGTTATATAAATAATACACACATAATTTTAAGTCATATTTGTATGTGAGAAGAAATACGGAAGACTGAAATCAATTTTCTGTTTATATGCTTCTAGGTTCTTTTTAACTTCTCTAGAGTAGCATTAACAGAAAATCATCACTATATGAAGACTCTCTAGTGGTATGCATTCATTGTGGTACCTGCCGGCATACAATTTATTGTAAGTAAATGCCTACATTGAAGTATTTGCTGACCTAGGAATCACTCAATGCCTGAATAGGTACAGACATTTGATCTCTTATATCTAGAGGTAAGCTTTCTTATCAGCAAGTTTCGAAGCATGATGGTAGTCTGGAAACTCATAAAATTGCTAATTTTACTGATTTTTCCTGTGGATAAACAGCTTCAGTCTTCAGATGTTGTCAATCTGATATCATTTACAAGCACCAAAGATAAATGTTGACTTACCTTTGATAATTTAGTTTCTATGACTTTTTCCATATTATTCCAGACAATAGGGCTATGCTTTCCACAAGAAGAAGAGTATATACAGAGACCCAATCAGATTTTGTCATCCCTAAGGCAGGGGATTGATGACCAAGATATCAGAAGGAGAGTCTTTCAACAGCAGTAGTATCTGAACGATGTATAAGGAAACAACTGGAACAAATAATTTTTAGGAAAAAAAATGTGAGGTACTAATAAACATCACCATCTGTCCTCTCATAATAGTGTAATAAGAAATATGTTCATAAATTAAGGAGTTTCTAAAAGAGTGGGATGTCCAGAATAATGTGGAAGGAATTGAAGAATCACACACAACAGACCAGCTAGGGCAATACTTCATGCTTTTAATTCCTTTCCACATTACTCCAGACAATAGAGATGTTTAAGGCAGGTGTACAGAGAAGATGAAAAGATTAAAAAAAAAACTTAGAAAAAAAAAAGGAAAAAGAGGAAAAAAAAAAAAAAGGCAATTCGGCTTCAGCACAGAAGACTGCCTGAAGAAAATGTATTTTAAAAGATGCATCAGCAGACAACTGGATAACCAGATATTAGAGTCCAGAATATGAACAAAGATCATACATTCAACAGACAAATTATAATAACTGATTCAATGGCATTTTCAGCCATAAAACTGTGATGAAGGAAGTAAACCTAAATTGATCTTAAACACATTAGCCTCTTGTAAGTGCTCTCAAATTGACCCAGATGTAAAGTGGAATTTCTGAAAGAGAGTAAGCCACAGTTGTATCTTTTAATTTTTTTTTTTTTTTAAGTCTACCAGAGGTAAAAATTTCAAGACTCTCACATTTTTTATTTTTCAGGAAAAAAAAAAAAGAAAAAAAAAAGAAAAATGTGAAATAGTGCACTTGCTTTGCCAAAGAAAGAAATGCTACTGCTTAATAGAAAGAAGAGTACTAGCATAGGACACCAGTTTCATAAACATTTACTCCTTGGAAAGCAAGGTAAAGATCTGCTGTATCATTCAGACAATGATGATGAAAAGGAAAAGAGTTAACGCAGTGTACAAACACAACAATTCAAAAATAAGTTCTTTAAACCAAGAAGATCCAGTCTGGTGAAACACTAGAACAGGTTGCCCAGAAAGGTGGTAGATGCCTCACCCTGGAAGCATTCAAGGTCAGGTTGGATGGGGTTCTGACTATCCTGATGTAGTTGAAGATGTACCTGATCATTGCAGGGGGGTTGGACTAGATGACCTTCAAAGGTCTATTCCAACCCAAACTATTCTGCGACCACTTTTACATTGATAGAAAGAAAACAGGGAAAAAAAGGAACTTAAAAGATCCCTCCCCAATTCCACAGTTTTACTTGTAGAGTAATTTATGGTAATGCTTTCCTTTACTATTTTTTGTAGTAAGTCTAAATGGCTAATGGATGAAGAACCAAGAACACTTGATATTTATGTGCTTTACTTCTATTAAGAACATACAAGATGTTTGACAGTAAGCTGATGATGGTTGTAATAGGATACCTGAAGATACTACGGGACTCTGAAGCAGTTTAGGGGGACTAACTAATAATAGATACAAATTAAAACTGGATTGGGTTAGCATCATATCTGTGACATTTTGCTGCTATCCATATATAAGACTTGACAGTATAGAACCTCATATAGTCATCTGATTTTTACTAGTGGAAACTAGGAGAAAGTAAGTAGATTAAGTGGAGGAAAAAAGAACTTGTGGACTGAATGACTTCTGTTCCTTCAGACTTTTATACCATATACTAGTTAAAACCCCCAAGATTTAGCATCTGAGATATTTGATATCTGATAAACCTGATGTCACTTTTATTTAAGAAAATATTAAGACTATTCATACCACATTCTGAAAGAAAATCATCTAAGGAAGAAGACAAGAGATAGTACTGTGAGATTGCTTTATTAAATCACTGACTTCCCAGAGGTTCCACTACTGCAGCCGCATGATAACCATGCAAACATGGTGTCATGGGTTCAGCAGCAGCAGTCATTTTTCTTTAAGCAGTAGCTGGTGTAGCACTGTGTTTTGGATTT
>JASSUY010029476.1:0-11855 GCA_032466535.1 Forpus xanthops
AACTCTATCATCCTATCTTCATAGGGGAGGTGCTCCAGTCCCCTGATCATCCTCGTGGCCCTCCTCTGGACTTGTTCTTTTATTCACAAAGCAGAAAGATTACTACTGATTGCTAAAAGATAATGATTTCTTACTCTTTGCAAGCCTGTACATAAATTGTATGAATTTCAGTGAAACTGCCATCACTCACTAGTGCTTTTCTGCATGATTATCATTTCATTGATTACTTGGCTTCTGAAAGAAGTGATCTTTTAGGAGAAACAAAACTACATTCATAAATCTTGATATTGCATGACACCAAAAGCTGTATTCTTATTTTGACAGTGATGGTATAAATCCAGAATGATTCCTCTGATTAAAGTACAGCTGCATTAGACTTAATGTGGTGTTTCTGAGCAAGGACATTTATAATAAAAGCTTTAGATGGAGACTAAAATGTTTATAGACAGAAAAGAACTTAGAGAAGACTTGACTGATCACAGTTTAAAATAATACTTAAAGAAGGGCATATTACACTTGTTCCTCTGATTATAGCAAAATTTATTGGAATTCTGAAAGAGTCTCAGTAATATGATCTCTTTTACAGGGGAACATTTTTCCTTTTTCCTTTTTCCTTTAGCAATTTAACAAATGGTGTCTCTCAACTACTGCCAGCATCGTTACATTTCCTCCTGAAACTACATGATATCATTGTAAAGAACTTAGATTTGGCACATGAAGCATACAGACCTCATGGTTCTAGTCCCTGTTCTGTTACTGCTTTTTATTCAATGACTCCTTCACACATACAAGACATCCTTCCATCCAGAAGAATAAACTAGGACTGAATTAGTGGATGCATATTTAATCAATGAACTGTCTGCTGTAAATCCTGTTTTGGTCACTTAATTTGTGTCAGTCACTAGCAAGTGAACACGTTTTCAAAAGCAGATGTGCCAATAATAAGAATCACTTCAGTTAAGTGTATGAAAACAAGCTATAAACTAAATTATTGTTTAGTAGTCTTGTCCAGAATGAAAAAGTAGAGTCATCAAGGTCACAGTGCAAATGTTAATAAAAGCAGAAATAGATTAGTCCCCTGATGATTCAGTTATCTTTTCTCCCATCAGAAGTGTTGATTTAACTGTCACAAGTCAGAGCAAATAGGAGAGAAAACCCTAATACCTGGAAAAGAGAAACTAATCTGGGGTCATCGTTTACTATTTCACAAAATGTCTGCTTGATAACTCTTGAATGATCTACTAATGACCATTTCTGTGAAAAGATCAAGCAAGAGAAAAGCTGAAAATCACTGCCTTGTAGAATCTTTGCTTTAAGCACCTATTTCCCTTCCAGAATAGAAGAATTTGTTCAGAACATATCAAAGAAATGAGCATCTTTGTTAAAATCTCATGGTTTTTTTTGATGCTATGTCCAAAACAGAATCTGTCCCAACTTTCAAGTTGTCCTAATAGGCTCACTGCAGGCTCATAATATATTTTGGGTATAAGAGCAAACAGACCAAGCAGACCAGTAAGGATGTTCTTGACTTAACACAAATGCTTACTTTTTTGGTTCATACATAACTTAAGCAGCTGATTATGTCTAACAACAGGCACTAAGAGGAACCTGGAGACAGAACTTGTGTGCGCCCATACAAACCTACCATTGTAGTCTCATCAGGTTGGCAAAAAATTAAAAAGCAATAACATCTGTTTGGCAATAGATGATTGCAGACTGCATAGCTTCTCACAGAGCCAGAAGTCTGCACAAAAGCATTAGAAGTGTTATAGACATACTTTATGCAGCAAGAACATTAAACATGTCCTAGTCTGATTACTTCTGAGTACTCCTACTCCTCGTAGTCTTCAGAGTTGTCTGTTAAAAAAGCAAATTAGTCATAGATTTTTATTTAGATAGTATTGTTCAATCCTCATAGTGTGGAGCAGATGGCTTGGGAAGTACCTATTCATAGCAAATACAATTATTTAGATTAATGGTTCCTCTCATTTCTTATTGTGAGGTTTTGAGATTATGAATGTATTGAAAACATATTTTTGGCCAACAATTTATAGCACTTTTTGGAATTCCCCCACACTTTTGTGTGCTACTTTTTTACAACAGTGATTTTACAAGAAAAAGAGGTACATGCTTGATTTCCATTCAGACTACTGCCTCTGTATCATTTTCAGTGCAGCACCAAGAAAATAAATCCAGCCACAGCTTTCTGTCAGGAGTCAGTCAGTCAGCCTGTCACTCAGGATTCAGCTACTGACATTATAAATTGTTCTGACGATCCTGTTTGATCATCTGGTCATGTAATGGGTGGGTATCTTAGAGGCCTTACTCAGATAAAGAACCAGCTGTAGGAGGGACTTTCTGTGGGTCAAGAATGTCTCACACTAATGCCACAGCAGATGAAAAGCTACAAGGAAACTTTTTATTAGTTGCTTGAGGTTTCTATGTATTTATATTATCTTGGGAAAAGAAGGAGGTCTTATTGCCTGATATGTAGCACAGTGCACCACTCAGAAATGAAAGGAAACTTCAAATAAAGTCAGGGGTCATATTGCTGCTGTTCTCTCCAAGCCATAATGTTTTCATGGTGCAAACCCACAAAGAATAAACTCCAACAGTCTTCTCAAATGGAACAACCTAGAACACTGTTTTTCAGAAGAGCCTCTGAACAGGCATATGTGTCACAAAAACGCATAATTTTATATGCTTCACTTTAATTTGGTTGTCAAAAATCAAATTCCTCAAAATTAAGACTAGGGGTTGGGTTGTTGGCTTTTGTTTGGGTTTTTTTTTTATTAAATATATTTGGAAAAAACAAACAAACCAAAAACTAGTTAGGTTGAAAGTCATACCAATGTGCTTAGAGCTCTTAAAACTGAGTTAAAATATGCAAACTGGTATTTACAAATACCTCATGCTTACAAAAAAAAAAAAAAACAAAAAAACAAAAACAAAGCTGGAGTTCCTTTTAGTGCAAAATCCTATAAGACTGTAATCTGCCAAATGTGCTACTGTGTTAATTTAGCAGTTAGTGTTTCTTTACATGCTAGCCATCAAGAAAGAAAGATTCATGAGCACTAATGTTCTCCAACATTGGTTTTTTAATTGTTTCCTTAACATTTCCGTGTTCTTAATGATGACTGCAATGTCAGGTGATGAGTTCAATGGTCAAAACATAGCTGCAAGACTTTACAGAGGCTATTTCTTATTCACCTCACAAAAGAATGACCTCCATACCTACTATTCATTTCTACACGTTCTGCTGGAACCATTTTTGACAACCTGTCTTCTATGATACAAGTTTAGTAAACTGTGTAACTGCTCTATTGAAAACCACATAAACCAGTAATTTTAGATGAAAAAGTGAGCTAGATTCTATCAACTCTCCTTTGGAGAGCAAGCTTTCAAATCTAGTGAAGAGCTAATTAGAACACTATCTTTCCTAATATTGGAAAAGAATTCTAAATAAAAGATAATAATTAAAGAGATGCTTAATTGCACAGATTTAACAATGAAGTGCATACAAACCTGTAAAGCTAACGGCGTAGGAGCTAATGAAATTGAGTCACAGGGAAAGATGAAAGAGCACATAAAAAGAGCCCATTCTTCTATCTATTCCCTCATAGGAAGCAGAAAAGAATGAGAAGCTTACTCTTTTGAGCGAGAGAAGGTTGTTAGAGGGCAAAAAGCTTCCTGGAATTTCACCAGAGACAAGGAATCAGAAAAGGAGCTGCTAGGAGCTTTCTGTAGCAATAGTGAGCATATAACAAAAAGATCTATAAAGACAAAGATAAGCTTCAACCAAATATTTCACTCTAAACTTTCTCTCCAAAAGTTTTGTGCCATGAGCAATGTGGATATTGAAGAAAACATGCTTTCATTAAAAAAAGAAAAAAGATTTCATTCCTGAATGTTTTTCACGAGAGCTTGCAGAATAATTCTCAAAGAGGATTTGTACTCATGCAAGCAGAATTTCTTTCTTCTTCAGTCAACCAATCACCATAACCTATAAAGTAGCAATGGGCAATTATATTTCCAACACCTTTAATCATTTTAGTAGGCCAAGACAGGTTCAAATAAGCACTTTTCAAATGTTTTTTTTTTAGTAACAGATTACAAGTAGAATCCTGCACTTCCTTATGAGTTCCTTCTCATATGTGTTTTATGACAGCCAGTATGGCTTCACTAAGGGGTATTCCTGCCTTACCAATTTGGTGGCTGTCTGTGATCGGGCTATGGAACTAATGGACAGGGCAGAGCAGCTGACGTCATCTACCTGGACTTCTGCAAAGCATTCAAAAGAGTCCCACATGACATCCTTGTCTCTAAATTGGAAGACATTAATTTGATAGGTGGACCACTCAGTGGATAAAGAACTGACTGGATGGACACAAGCAAAGAGTTGTGGTTAATGGCTCAATGTCTGGCTGGAGACCAGTAACGAATGGTGTCCCTCAGGGATCAGCGTTTGTCAGTGACATGGTAGGGTTGATTGTGCTCTCAGCAAATTTGCCGATGGCATCAAGCTGTGTGGTTTGGTTGATACGTTGCAGGGAAGGAATGCTATCCAGAGGGACCTTAGCATGCTTGTGAGGTGGGCTGATGCCAACCTCATGAAGTTTAACCATGCCAAGTGCAAGGTCCTACACCTGGGTCAGGACAATCCTAAGCACAGGTACAGGTTGGGCAGAAAAGAAATTCAGAGCAGCCCTGCAGAGAAGGCCTTGGGGGTGTTGGTTGATGAGAAAATGAACATGAGCCGGCTGCAGTGTGCTCGCAGCCCAGAAAGCCAACTGTGTCCTGAGCTGCATCAAAAGGAGTGTGACCAGCAGATAGAGGGAGGTGATCCTGCCCCTCTACTCTGCTCTTGTGAGACCTCACTTGGAACATTGTATACACTTCTGGTGTTCTCAACATAAAAAGGACATGAAACTGTTGGAACAAGTGCAGAGGAGGGCCACGAAGATGATCAGGAGACTGGAGCACGTCCGATATGAAGATGAGAAAATTGGGTCTATTCAGCCTGGAGAAGAGAAGGCTGTGTGGAGGCCCCATTGCAGCCTTCCAATATTTGAAGGGGGGCTATGGAGATGCTGGAGAGGGACTCTTCATTAGGGACTGTAGTGAGAGGACAAGGGATAACAGGTTAAAACTTAAACAGGTGAAATATAGATGGAATATAAGGAAGTTGTTCTTTACTGTGATGGTGGTGAGGCACTGGAGGGGGTTGCCCAGGGAAGTATTGAATGCTCCATCCTTGGCAGTGTTCAAGGCCAGGCTGGACAGAAGCTTGGGTGACATGGTTTAGTGTGAGGTGTCTCTGCCCATAGCAGAGAGATTGGAACTAGATGATCTTATGGTCCTTTCCAACCCTAACTATTCTATGATTCTATGACTCTATGATTGTATATTTCAATTCTGTGCTAAATCTACTGGTACCTGTTTTTATGTTAGCTGAATGATTCATTTAATCACTGTAGCTCAGTTTTTTTCAGGACATTCCTCTCTGACATTGCTCCAAGATAAAATGTGTCTCAGAGGCTGAAACATACTGTAACAAATCTTTAAAAAATTATTCAATCAGCTGCCCAGAACTTCTCATGCACTTAAAATACATTTGCCAATTCTTACATTTGTCTGTGGCAATTCATTCCTTCCTTCCTTTTCCATATAAGTAATATGGCTTACTTCCAGGTGTGTTACCCAAGCATTTTGCAGTGCCCAGAGATATATAGTCATTTCTTGTTTAGAACTGTGACTGGAACATTAACATACCAGGCTTCCTTCTTTCACTTGCTTCATGAAATGAGACAAAGATAACCATTCACATTGCTGAGAAAATTTACACACGTTTACCTTCACATACTGCAATCCTTTTACTTACAAAATACAGCCTTTGATTTTTCTAGTGCTCTCATACATCAAATCAAGCATGTGTTTAAAATCTTACAGGGTCAGAGTTTAAAAGATGAGTTTGGGCAGATGCCAAATACTATGATCTCCTGCAGTAAAAGGAGTGGCAGCAGAGATGGGTGTCCACTCTGCAGCTGCCCCAGTTCTTGATTCCGTGTCATAAAATTCACACCTGTAAAATGGAGGTCTAAATTAAAAGAAAAATATAGTGAGAATTATCCTAGATTCATTGAATGCAATATTTAGACTTGACAAAAAGTTGCTTTGCTCAGAAAAGTATGAATTTTTATGATTGTGTGAAACAGCCAACCATTAATTTTGGCATATATATATAAATATTTAAAGAGTAATATTAAATATTTTTAGCATTCTGTGTGCAGGAAGGTAACATAGATAAATGATTGAAAGCAGTTTAAAAATGTCAGTGTATTTCTAGCTTCTAAGGCATCCCATTTCCTTGGGTCATTTTAAGACTGTAGTGAATCAGTTGCTGCTCTTTTTCAATTAGGTCATTTTAATTTTGAACACTTTTAATATCCCTCTGTTGTGGGAATTCAGCACTTCTAGAGAAATTATAATAGAATATTGTCTGAAGTTTTTTGCTTTAATCTTTAAGTGTTTTGCTACATGTACACACACACACACAAATGAAACTGTTTAGCTGGTCATGTATTTGTGTACTACAACACGCAAAAGCTCTCACTTAACTGTCACATAAATCCAATAGTTGCCACTTCAGTGCCATGATAAATCACATTGTCATTTCAAAGCTATTCAGACAGTTTGTGATCAAAAGTCCAGAATAAATTGGTTCTGTAAGAAATCTGCTATTCCTGTGGTTCAGTGGGACCATTACTGCAGGAAAAAGGAAGAATTGAATGAAAAATAAGATTCTGAAACTGAGGACTAGCAGAATAAGAAAAGGATGAATCAAATTCTCTGGCTGAATTTATGGCAATATAAGCTCTTTAAAGCATAGTTATCCTTGTGCCCTTTTCTTGGAGGCCCTGTGGAAGAATGCACACAGTCCACTATTTTGCTTCGCAAATAAAGTTATGTGCTAGCTATTATATAAAAAATATAACTAGAAGGTCCTTAAAGGTAGTTGCAATAGAGGAAATAAATTATAATTAGGAAAAAAGGTAGACCATTCAGCTTTCTCCAGCCTATTTTTGTAGATGCCTCCTAATTAGAAAAAAAAAAAAAAAAGGTATTCAAAAGCTTTGATGGGAATTCCTTATTTATCAGGGTTTGGGTCCCATATTAGACAAATCTCTGGGCCAGATGCCCAGCTGCTACAAAACTATAGAATTGCTGATTTAAACCAGTCAATGAGATGGCCAATTCTTTTGAATGCACAGTTCTATTACTTTTACCCTTTTTTCTTTTTCTTTCTTTCTTTCTTTCTTTCTTCTTTCTTTCTTTCTTTCTTTCTTCTTTCCTTCTTTCTTTTTTCTTTCTTTCTTTCTTTCTTCTTTCTTTCTTTCTTTTTTCTTTCTTTCTTTCTTTCTTCTTTTTTTCTTTCTTTCTTTCTTTCTCCTTTGCTTCTTTCTTTCTTTCTTTCTTTCAAGAAAGGCTTTTTGGAAAACAAGCTGTGTGTAAGTATTAGGGTGAAATATGGTTTAAAAGCACAAAAGTATATATAACTTATAACAAAGTAGTGATATAAACCCCCTAGACAGATGCAAAAGCTCAACTCTGCTATGCAGTTCATAGTTTATACTCAGGATAATGGTGTTAGGTTACTCTCATATATGGAGATATTTATGTTTCCACAAGTCAGAGATGGAAAATATTATTTGGTCATCTAGCCCTATCAGCCAAGATGCTTTCTAGTTTTCCGTCAGCCTATCTTTCAGCGTTTGAAGCAAAGGTTTAATTCGTGTGTTTTTATTTAGAGTCTCACTTTAGTGGGATAATATGCATGGCATATTTTGAATGGCATACAATATTTCTACTTCAATCATCACAACAGCTTTAGGAGTTCAGTTTGAAGTTGAAGCTTGATACTTTGACACTGTCTGGGAAATCACAGCAGTGTAATCAAAGACAACCTATAAAACAGTTCCATCCAAGTAGAGGTGGTAACCATCCTACAGAAGTTTTACTCCCTACTAGTAAAACTATTAATTTTGACTGTCTGCCAAGACAGTAATGAGAAAAAGATTGTTCCACCTTGGAACTTCCTATCGAGAAGTGCATGGAAAGGTAACAGAAAAAAATCTGTAACCAAAAGTTTTAGGTTTAGACTAAAAGCAAAAAAAAAGACAGAGCCACCTCAGGTCTAAAACTGTGTCAAGATTTTCCAGAGAAAGATAGTAAACTTGATAAAGAGCTTGTTCAGGAAGGCTGTGGTACTAGCTCTGCAGTTTGCACAGTCTTACTGCTGCCACACACTTGTCAAGAAGTGGTTTTTCATTTAAAGGAGAAGCTTTCAAAGCCAAGCCACCATAGGAAAATTGGTTAATCACTTCTTCGAATCAAAAGGAATTGAAATATCTGAGACTTAGGAACTGGAAGCGCAGCACACCATGGAGACATATTCAAGATCTGGAAAGTCTGGTCCATGGAAAATTCATGTATGCTATCAAACACGGGAAATCCTCAAGCTCTAGATCTGTGTACTTCCCATCTTCACACCATTGAAAGTGACTGGTTTCCTCTGCTCCTTACAGACACACAGCCCTGCCAGTTGGACTGAACAGGAGTTTGCGAATTTTCTCAATGTTGCCAAACTACACGGGACCCCAGGGCGTATTACAGAATACCCAAATATTGCAAGCAAACACAGAGTTCAGTTCACTTTTTCAACAGCTTGATAATACATTTTTGAGCTATTTTTGAGCTTTCATTTCCCTAAAATAACTAACCTTTAGAACTGAAACTGTGGAAAGCAATTTCATGGCAACTGAAAGGGAAACTTAAACTTTCCCCACATACACAAGTGTGATGAGAAAAAGCACCCTTAGAGTGCACTGAAGCAAAGATTGGTGACATATTCTAAGCAGTACCAAGAGTCAGGCATCAGATTGCCCACAAAGGCTTCACAGATTCAGTAAAGACAGATTTTCGGGGGGTTATCTCTTACTAGAACTTTCTGTGTGTGTGTCACGACACTTGATAAAGTGAACACACAGGCACAGAAGTGTCTCTTAAAGACATAACTAGAAGTTTTGTTAATGGCAGCATTAAGTTTAATGTCCCAAATGTAAAACAAAGATTCTAGCACAATTACAATGATGGAGAGGCTAAAGAGTTGTTAATACTCCCACAGCCCCTCAGATTTACTTGAAGTGGTACTACATATATTCTGTCTATTTTTCTAGTCCCTCATGAAATGCAAGTCAAAGGTAAAATTCACATTGGTATCAGAAGACGGGGTATTTGGTGAAAGGAACCCAAACAGTTAAGCAGCAGTGGAGACCTAAAAGCTTGAATGTAATGTGCCCAAAGTTTTTTTGAGCAAATCTGCAGGAATTTAAATTCAAGGATGTTTTCAATTAGTGTCATGGAAAACTTTTTATTTGACATAGCTGTGAAGATGTGTTGACTCCAATAACTTCTTCTAACAGCATCTGCAAGGAATAAACTGAAACAGAAGTTAACTGAGTTCTCCTGACATCAGCATCAGCATTTAGGTCATTACAGCCAATTAACCTGAAGAGTGAGCAGTGTAACACTGCTGTTTGTCAAACAAAGGTTTGGAGGTATTTCTTCAAAATTTCTTTTTATGTTGTATTTATATCCTTTGACATATAATGCTTCTTATTAAAACAGAAAAAGACAATAAGGATAAAATACATGATTTTCTATTACCATATGAAAAGCCTCAGTTTTGCCTAATCCTTAGCCTGTTTGTAGAATTACATCTTGCTGGAGTTTTTGCTATAATCTTCGATTTTTTTCTCTTTCTGTGTTTCTTGTTTTGGAAGGGAAAAGCAAATGCTGAGATTCTCATGAAATACCCAACTGTGAATTCACAACATAGCTTTGCAGAATAAAAGGATCAAATTAAGATCAGATGTCGAAAGCAGCAACTCCATGTACACGAATGGTGATGCAGCCTGCTACACCTGGTTTGCATTTTGTTGCACTCTACAAATTCAGATATATCCCTGACGCCCTTGAAAAAGACTGAAATTTGCTTAAGAAAAACTTCTTTTAAAAACAAGCCCACTTTGTTTTATTACAAGACTAGAAGGAAGCAAGACTCAAGGTGGCATACTAAAATTAATTTTATGACAAAAATGTAGGGAAAGATCTGAGCCACAATTATCTGTGATTTTAAATAATTAAGATATTCAAATAAATATTTATGTCTAGTATTATTATTTGTTTCAGTAGCACCTGTAAGCTCTAACCCTGGACCACTTCTGACAGACACAACATTAGTAGAAGAAAAAAAAATTAAAAAAAATAGTTCCAGATCCCAGACCTGGAAAAGTCTTGAAAAATTTTTCTAAATTTCTTTGAAAAGAAAACAAAGAAGAAAAAGGAAGCAATCTGTGTGACTTAATTCAGTAACCTACTAAATTATTGCATGTCTGTTTTCCTGCTTTTGTGACTTTATAATGGTTTGTACGAATTTCCCAAATTGGATCGTATTGCCTGCTGTTAATAGCGATTTCCTGTATGTATGTTTTATATGCCAAGCTTTTTTGACACTACAAAATGGTGTGCCTACAAAAACAGACTCGAACAAAGCTCAATAAAAATGCTTAGAAGTGCTGATGAATTAGAGTACCTGCTGATCCGCAGAAAATATGTTTATTTGCTATGTCATCAATTCTCACTCTCTATAGTCAAATCAGATTACTTTTACCATTTTAAATAAAATATTTAGCTAGGAAGAAAAGATTTCTCCTTGGGTACCAAAAGAGAAACAATATTGCATTTTACCAGGATATACATTTTCAATTCAAAGTTGGACTGTAAGGTGACAGGATACAGTGGCTTTTATTTCAAGTTAGCAAACAACAAATCCAATTCTATTCTCTTTTTAACAAAACAAATTTCCCACTGGATAGTAGAGATCATTCCAGTATATGTGCTTTGTGTGTTTTTATCCTACTTTACATTTGTGAAATTAAGCAGGCAACCAGAAACACTGGTTGTATGGCTATTGCAAACTGGAGATGAAATTTGAGCACAAGTTTCTCTATTTGGCAGGGGTGTAACTATTGTTTACCAAGGTCTGCCCTGCAAATGGGAATTACATTTCAAAAAATCTTTTAATCCAAGCTTCAAAGTTATCATGGGGTCAGGTAGAATATAAACATAGCTCAATTTAAGAGAATAGTTAGGAAGTAACATGTCATGCATTATTAGAAACAGGTGTGGTATCTCTTGAAAGCTCAGGATTTTTTTTCTGGGTGTTAGGCGTCAGCATGCTGACATGTCTAGTTTGTAGCAATGAAAGTGCTTCTTCATCTCAGCTCACCAACCTTCAGGCTGTTATGGAATCCTGCCAAAGTTTAGCGCACACTGACAGATTCAATCTATCTCAGAACTAACCTCATTTTAGCCTTGCTGCTGTCTGCACCACTAGATTGATGAAATGAAAAGGAGGAAGTCTTCTATAGATTTACAAACAGGAAGATGTCATTTATCACCTCTATTGTTGATTTTTCCACCCTATTCTTACATATTTGTGTAAAAAATTTTCAAGCACACTGCACATTTGCATGTTGAAAAAGAAAATACTGATGCAGATGCATTCTGCCTTTTACTTAAATTTAGAATGGAAAAATAATTTAAAAAATCATAATAATTTTCTTTGCATTTACAGAAAAGAACAAATACTCCAGATACCAGGGAAAACTCTGGAGAAAAATGTAACTGGAATCCTTTCCCACCTCTGACTAAAAGGTGTCATGGTTTGAGGCTTTCAAACCCATGCAGCCGCTCTCTCACTCACTCCCCTCTCTTTCTTCCTCAGTCTGAGG